>JAOTAV010007644.1:0-28951 GCA_026546445.1 Cyclargus thomasi | reverse complement strand
TCTGTGGGCACGGCGGGGTCGTCGCTCGGCGCTCGGTTGGTCGAATTCGATCACGCCACCGACACTTGTGCGTTATAACCAATAGGGCTGTCCAAAATACATTAACATAAATTATTGTTTACTTCCTGTTAATATACGTGTGAACCGCTGCGCCGACCGCGGAGGGTAAAAACATTGAAAGAAATTAAGCACTCAATCAAAATTCTCAATAAGCGATAGTGTAAGATATAATAATATTGTTAACTTCATTTAAGGTTATAAAACTATCGCTGTAGTTATAAGTATGTAGCTAAGTTAGTGGTAGCCCTAGTTAAAGCTATTTATGCCGGGGTTACAATTATTTACAAGAGGCGAGGTTTTTTTTTAATGATATTTAGGGGGCAAGCGAGCAGACGGGTTAACCTGATGGAAAGCAACCGCCGTCGCCCATGGACACTAGTGACATCCGAAGAGTCGCAAGTGCGTTGCCGGCCTTTATCAGGGAATAGGAAATGGGTGTAGGGATAGGGGGATTAGCTAAGTTGGGTCACCGGTAAACTCACTCACTGAACGAAACACAGCACAACATTTCACGACAGTTTTTGAATGAATGAATTGTTGTGATGAAGAAGGTGATTGAGATGCTGTCTTCATTCGTAAAGGTATTTTTATGAATGAAAACAGGATCTTAAAGTTTTTAATCGTGCTCTTTAGTACTAAACTATGACTATTAAATAATAAAGGCCTTACTGAAAACCGGGGATCGCGGTGTACGTAATATTACCTACCTTTTACCTTTTCATTCATAAAAAGACATTTACGAATGAAGACATCATCTCAATCATCTTTTCAATCACAACCATTCATTCATTTAAAAACTGACGTGAAATGGCAATCATTACCTGAGTGAGGTTCTTCTTTGGCAACACTCGCGTTACACCGCCATACTAGTATCTAGGCCCGTTAAATAAAAAAAAATAAAAAAAACCGCCATACTAGATTTTTAAATTTAGTTTTTTACGTACTTTGTTTTTTTTCTTATTATTATTATTACTTTTATGTTTTGCTGTTTTGTTACTTTTCAATTGTTTTCTATTTCGTTATTTCTTGTAATATTTTTGTACTACGTGTTTTAATGTGGTGTAATGTGTATTTGAGGCTGAATATATATTATTATTATTATTTCCGAAACACTATTGTCTTTTACATGACAAATCTTTGTATCCCTTTTTACGAAAGATACGTAGATGTAAAAGCATGAAATTTCTCCCAGTTATAGTTGATACGTAGGAGGAGCGTGGAATACCAATATTATTTTAAAACATTATTTAATCTTGCATATTTTTAACAAATTAAACGCTACGCACACTACAATATTTTGACATGACACGATAATTATACGCGAGAAACTCTTTTGTTTATGGTTTATGTAACTTTTTTTTTTCATAAAATTTAATGGCCTGGTAATGAGAACTTTTAAATGCCGAATTGAAGTCTGTGATTGAATTAAGAATAGATTATATTTTTTTTTATGTCCTCTATACGATGGATTTAAACAGTAAATATTTATGGTCGAATTTCGACCACAGGGCGACCTCTAGTAATTATTATTGGTCTACAAGTTGCTCTCTTTGCTACTAGTCTTCTGAATTATAAATTAAAAAAAAATATTAACATATTGTGTAAAAGTGTGTCAAATTCCATATTCAAAAATAACGAGGTCGTTCAAGGAGGTTTGCTATTTCACGACAACATATTTTATGTCATGTATTTTACATCTTAATTACACATACGAGTATTAGAAATGATCACTATCTTAAGAAGTAGACGTATGCACATTAATATAACGAATAATGCGAAAGTGTGTCTGTCTGTTGCCTCTTACAATCGAATCAGCGGTTTGAGCCACTGAACTGATTTTTTTTTATATTTAGGGGATAAGCGAGCAGACGGGTTACCTGATGGAAAGCAACTGGCGGTCACCCATGGACACTCGCGACATCCGAATGTTATATAGCCTTCGTCGATAAATTGACTAACCTGAGATTAGCGCGTTCAATTAGACAAACAAACTCGTCAGCTTTGTTATTAGTATAGATATGTCAATACAAAACATATAACAATGTAAATACACGTGTCTTCGAATGTGATAACACTTCATTCATTGATGTAGGGCTGAAATGTAGATTTAACTTCCATACCAATATTATAAATGCGTAAGTCTGTGTGTCTGTCTGTTTCCTCTTCACGGCCTCACAGATAACTGGCGTGAAACGGCGTTGTGCTGTGTTTCTTTTAGTAAGTGAGTTTACCGGTGGCCCAACTTTCCTAATCCCTATTCCCTCATAGAGGCCGGCAACGCACCTGCGACTCTTCGGATGTCGCGACTTTCCACGGGCGACGGCACTTGCTTTTCATCAGGCAACCCGTCTGCTCTCTTTCCCCCTAAATATCGTGAAAGGAAAAAAATGTCCAATCAGAAAAATTCGGACGTCTGTGATCTGTTCGTTATTCGTCAAGATCGTCGTGGAAGCGTCCACATAATCAACAGTAGCACTTTGTCAGCTCGCCGATCTGGTTGGTTATTATGACCATTACAAACCTGCATGGTTCCAGGCAATTCGATATACGCCCAACAATTGCCGTGTTCTTTTTTCGTATTACAATATCTTACTAGAATAATAACTAAATTAATCCTAGTTTGATTGTCTATGAGTGGATTTCAAACGTGTTGGTGACATTAGGGAACGTCAAACTTCACGTATTTAGTGTCACGTGACTGCTGACTGGCTGGAACTTGGCTGGGAATAAGAGGTCATAATAACCCCCCTGATTAGTTACCTGCATATGGTGGTTAGGCGCATGGTGGTTGGGCGCGTGGTTGACGGCATGGTTAGGGGCGTGGTTTTGGGCGTGGTTGGGGGCGTGGTTGACCGCTCGGGGCTGCTCATTGGCCAACGGGTCCATGTCGGTCACTCGCCCGATATGCCTGCTGCTCTGTTGCTGGACCTGGTGCGCGCCTGAAACACGGTTATATAACTTATAGAATCTATAAACAGTATGAGAAAACTAGTGTGATTTATTAGAGACATATAACATTTGAAATATTTAAAGTACAATATTTGGAGCGAATAAAGTAAGCATAGTGTTAATTGCCATATTATGGCTCTTTTGCCCATACCAGAAAAAACACAAAATGGCGGACATGAACAAGTTGGCGGTGTGCGACTGACCTCGCTTCCCGTCGCTGGAGTATATGAGCGTGGCGGACGAGCGCTGCGTGTTGGGCGGCGCGCGGGGGCCGTCACTCAGCGGATCATAGTCCTGGATCCTGCCGATCTTCTGACCGTACCCCTGCGTGGCTTGCGGATGCGGATTCGCGTTCGGATAGTCCTCGTACTTCGGATACGGATAGTATTCCTCCTGGCGCGGTTCGGTGTACTGTCTCTGTGTCTGA
This sequence comes from Cyclargus thomasi, assembly GCA_026546445.1. Lineage (NCBI taxonomy): Eukaryota > Metazoa > Arthropoda > Insecta > Lepidoptera > Lycaenidae > Cyclargus > Cyclargus thomasi. The sequence goes on along the minus strand of JAOTAV010007644.1, from coordinate 25,515 downwards.
GCGGCCGGGATCTGGTAGTGGTTTTTGGGCGGCAGGTTCGGCGGCGGCAGCATCTCCGTAGCGTACGTCTCGATTTGGTGCTGATAGTTGTCGTTCGTGGCTACGTCTAGCGTGACAGACAAATGGACAAATGGATGAGCGTTTAGGAGTCTGACTGAATTGCTTCAAATTGAAAACAAATGAAGTACTAGGTGGACTTTATTATGTAACGATTTTAAAAACGGTCATTATCATTTAGATGTATACTTGTAAGCAATTTCCATATATAAGAAAATACCATTTCATGTTTGGAAAAGCCGTAACTCGAATATTCAGTCAGGTTCCTACTGTTTTCGAATGATCCCTCGACCTTCGCAATGTATGTGCGAATGAATGTATCGTGAAAAGTTAACACAAATGGTCCACAATCCACATGACTCAGTCAACATGTAAACAGCGCTGTGTGCTATCTGGTTAGTTTCAGCTAGCTTTCAGTCGACAAACAAGGTAAAATATTTTTAAACATACTCATGGACGAGATAGTATAATCAGATGCCCCATTTACATACTTTGGTTAAAGTAAATTGGACTTCTGATGTAAACCATGACTTTGAGTTTCAGGTGTTTTTATATTTGACATCTGTCTTGAATTTTACAAGACAAACTAGACAACACACATAGCACAAACACAGCAAAAATCACACAAAGCAACTCACACCACCATATAAAACGCTGAAATTAGCATGGCACCTGCTTTACTGACTAAAGATAGACTAAAAAAATAGGTGTCTTGTTTTCTTATACGGGTTATACTTATGAAACCAATAAATATCAATATTCCATCGCATTATGAAGACGAACAGAATTAACCACTAACCAGTAGTTAGCCATTTTGACATGGCCCTGTTTACATTTAATTAAGTACAGTAGTGAGTTAACAAAACGGTCAGCTAAAAATTAAGTAGTAAGTATTAAGTGACGTTCAAACGTAGGCAAGTTAAGTCATCATAAGTTGCTGGTTCGATAACAAGATAAGTCTCCAAAATTTGCTCAATTACTGCCTTTAAACTATTTACATTTAATATTTTACTCAACTAAATACCTATTTTATTAAAATTTTTGATAATAAAAAAAAACTAAGCTCGCCGATCGCGCAAGTTAACTCGCAACTTAACTAAATTAAGCGTAAATCGGCACATAAGTACTGCCAACTCAACTCGAACCGACTATAACTAGCTAGTAGGTATGTACTGACCGACAATTTCTCCGTTCTCGTTGATCTGTCTCTGTTTCTCCATCTGTGCCTTCTTCTCGAGCTCGCCGTGGTACGCGACGTTGCTGATTATTTTCGTGTTGGCTTTAATCCTGAGTGTTTCTGGATCGTCAGCCACCTAAAATATAATATAAAAGTATAATAAGGGCCTGTTTCACGATCACCAATTCCTGATGAGTGTCGGATATGTTCGCCCGGTCAAACCCTAACGCCACTTTCGTTACAATAGAAAGTTTATTAAAGATATCGCCCTACAGAATACAGAATTACAATACATGAAAAGCTTCGTTTAGGGCATCCACAACTTATTTGACATATTCTTCATACTTCATCTGTTAATGTGCGTATTGACAGATAAAGTATGAGGTACGGGCGAGAAATATCTATAATTCGCCGTAAGAAGCACATGCTTCGACACGAATAGGACGGTTCGACCGACAAAATACTACGGCTGTCTGGGTATGTGGCTTAAAGCCTTTACCGGACATATTGAGTAAGACCCCGAAGCTTCCTGCTATTCCGCTTAAGGCAGATTCACAGGATACCTGGAATTAGGTACCATCCATAAAGTACATCACACACGGTAGGGGTCTAAAAATCGTGAAATTTGTGTAACGTACTTTATGGATAGTCCCTTAGGGACCCTGCCCGGAGTAGTGTACCTGTGTGAATTTCCCCTTGCTTTTCTCGAAGTCGGCGTGGTACTTGACGTTGCTCTGCAGCTTGGTGTTTTCCGCGATTCGCTTCAGCTCGGGCGTCTCCGCCATCGTCGTGTGCTTCGCTTTCGGCACGTGCCTGGAATACGCACATTGACAAATTATTATTATTGACTAAAACAACTATAGTATAGTAGCCGACAGGTATGAGCAAAAATCGTTTAAAAGACAACGAATTCATTTATATTGGACTACATAGCTGAGGTCTGAATTCCTAGCCAGCATTTTTTAATTTACATTCGCGTCCGATAAAACATTAAATTGACGTTCCAATCCTTTTCAAATCCCTTCCATACATCTTCATAGAGAAAACTCTTAGCTTGGGAAACTGGTCCATAAAAAAAAGCAAAAAAAAGTAACCGCTAACAGTTTGCGGCAGATCGCCTTATCATAAATTATCATAAAAAGGTAACACTAGTATTGTCCAGTCAAAAGTAGCTGTTTAATAGAATTTAACCAAAAAGGTAATGTCCAATACGCAACCCCAATTCTATCTGATATTGGGGCTTCTTTCGAGGTCCCCAATATTAAAATTTTCCTCGTGAAAGTAATTTATGTAACACGAGTTTAATAAAACCGTCGCGAGGCGGGACATCAAAACAGTTACATGGTACGACAATGCTAATAGTTGATACGTTATCTTGTGATACAGTTTGCCAATATTTGTCGACCTCACAAGTTATTATAATAGGTAGAAACTAGTATTATGCGATTTTGAAATATTCCTCGATTGCAAGCCGCTCTATATATTATGAGAGGTTTGCAAGATATTCTTACTTCTCTCGTTTCTCATGAGAGATGCGTTTTCTATGAAATAATTTATACTACTGTATAAATTCTTGGAAACTAAAATGTAGAATGAAATCCTCTACAATCAGAAACAAATCCTCTCCCTTTTCCATTGCTACCAGCAAATATATTTTCCTGTGACAAATTCTTGATTGTTACCGTGACAAAAACGAATATAGTTATGAAACACATAACTTTGGAATAGTATACAGCACGCGACATTTAATTAACCTTTTGACACAGTTCCAGTGAAATAATTATGTAGCCCCTATGAATACATTAGGTGAATACGTCGATATTACAATTCAGATCGGATGAAGTAAGTTGGTTGTGTTCGTTTTTACAGTTATAGTATCTTATGATTGATAGAGATTCCTTTCTTAAAGGAAAATAATTAAGACGAATGAATTCAAAATTTAAATTCAAAATAAGTTCAAAAATTTTGATAATTAGAATTTAAGCAACCCCTTCTTAAATTTGGTTAGGTTAGGTTAGGTTTATTTTGATTAGATTGTACCTATAGAGAATACAACAATAATTCTCATAACATTCCAGGTAAGGGACCATCCATAAAGTACGTCACACGAATTTCATGATATTTAGACCCTTCCCCCTCCTCCCCTTGGCTCAGGTCCCATTTCTAGAACCCCCACCCCCATTGTGGTGTCACAAAAGTGCAATTTTACATCTAAACATTGAAACCACCCTAATATTTTAAATTTTGAGATTAAATTTAGAACATTTGAAATGTAATGTCACAAAACTAAGAACCCCCTCTTCCCGTTTCACTGCACCATGTCACACTTTGTCAAACCCCTCCCTCTGCTTACAGAATAAGCACATAAAATAAACGGAAAGTTATCTTATTAAAATTTGTGTGGTGAATCAGTTCGTCACACTCTTACTTGCACCCAGCTTCGTCCGACTTTCTTCTGTGAACACCGCAAATACTACTCCGAATTTGGCGATAAATTACTACGATTAGTGATGTGCTGGCTACGATTAATCGATTAAACTGATTTATTTACTTTTGACCGCAAAAAATACGATTTCATTCATTATACCCACTCAACCAAACGAGTGTGTAATTTAAACCTGCCAGAACTAACTGCGCCCGATATGTAATACTTTTTTTAATATGTCTTTCGTGCGAATTGTGCATCGAAAAGTGAAAACGTTCCATATCTAAATAATGTGACGGATGCAGCAATAATGTCACAGTGACATAACATGTCATAATACACAACGTGACATTCCTCGTGTGTGCACCGTGCATAACAATTACTATTTGACACGTGAACTCAATTTTAAACCCTCCATCCAAGAATTAAGTGTTACTTTTAATCAACACTCGGCGCAATGCAAACGTAGAGTTGTCAAATGTAATCCAATTTATATTAAGAGAAAGCATTTAAATTCAACCTTAATTCGATCACTCAAGACTTATTTTCTATTAAATAGAATTAACGTTATTGCTGGTACAATTACCACTCTATCACGTTGTCTTGAGGTCGGTTATCGCTTGTAAGCGCGAAGACAACACATTACGCAAGTTAAATGGCCAACACTTTCATTTTTATTGCACATATTTGAGGACATGTACTGCATTGTCGTTTGGTCGCAGTTCGCACGTACGAGATCTATAGACTTAGATCTCAGCCTAGCCACCTCTCCTGCAGTTGTATACCACTCAATTTTCATCAACGCATTTGAAACAATATGAAGTTTCTCCGAAAGCAAATCACAGAAGGACATTACAAAGTCATTCCGATATCTATTGAAGAGTTTTAACCAATTTTTACGGTAAATGTCACAACGTCTAAGATTAAGTCACCACTTACTCTTATGTCTGGTTTACACGTATTAAGTAGATAAGTAGTTAACTAAATTGTAGCTTAATTTTAAGTCATTTCACTTGAAACTTGCTACTAAACTTTGTGTTTACATGCAATTATCAACTTTAAATGAAGTTAAAATTTAGCTACCTACTTATCTACTTAATACGTGTAAACCAGACATTAGGCCCGTGTTAATAGTTAGCACTTAACACTTAAGAGCAAAATTTTGAGATGCTGTTTTCATTCATAAAAAAAACAGCATCTCAATTTTCTTTTATCACGCTCTTAGTATTAAGCGCCGACTATAATTGCGGGCCTTACTAGGTAAGCTTAGAATAGCCTCGCTGTTAACAAGAGAGATGTAAGCTTCTTAACTTTTTAAGGCCTGTAGGCTCAGGCTGTACCTAAAATGTTTTCCGCCTAACTATAGTGGGTGTGCGAAAGTCTGCTCAAGTTGCTGCTTAAAATCAGAGCCTCCAACACATTTTCTTTATCAAAATACATCAAGAGGATACACCGGCGGCTACAGAAATAGGTATTTGTAATATCTATTGCTGTCTCTAACTACAAGTCGGGGAGGCCGCAGATCTCGATAGAGACAACTGCATCTTGGATTAAATTTTTTTTAAGAGAACAGGAAATCAACGATGAGTTGTCCCCTGATTCTATTTTAATAATAAATAAATTATGCAAAAAAAAAAGAAAACATAGTGGTCATTAATATTTATTTTAAAAAAATATAACTCTAGCAGCATTATTCAGGGAGGAAACAGGAGACAACGTTTCTATGGAAAAACTGCCAGGTAGTGTCCTCCTTTTAAGGCTTATTACATGGGCTAGAGGGGTAAGTTTAACCTGTCATAAGTATGATCTTTATTCTTTCGTTACCAGCGAAGACATTTTCCCTAAGCTCGATTATTAGTAAAAAACTATAATACACTACTAAACTAACCGGTTAAGATGAGCGATTTTTATTTATACAATACAAAATGAGTAACACTATAATCCCTAAGGAGGAATTCTTATTTATTGTTTTTATTAATTGTATATTATTTTCTGTTAGCGGAGAGAGATTTTCGTAACTCCGAATGTACAGATAGTCTATCCACAACTTCATTTGACAGATGTTGTATAGAGAATCAGTGAAAAACTTTGTGGATAGCCTAACAGAAACTTTATCAGTAAGCGGTGAAACACGTCCTTAAAATAACTACTCGAAGTAATTAAGTCCACATGGGCCATGTTAATTCCATACATTTCGATCGGCGATTCCTACTGTTTAAAGAAGCGTTAAAATAATCTTAGGGATTCAGCTAGGTAATTTGACCATTGGTCACGGGTGTCTGGCTAGTCTGGGATCTCAATCAGACATTTTTTAACTCTCACTAATGGTCGTGTCGGTATTTTTATTTTTCCATCCGCATTTGTTCAATTTCGTCATTAAGTGCAACACGCATGGGTTAATTGTTTTATATTAATGATCGTGGAATGTGGACGCATGTGCAGGAAAATAAGAAAAAAACGATCAACAGTGAGCTGGACTTCCCCACAAAAAAGCTACATTTTGTATATGTATTGATAGATTTCATTTAAAATATTTTGTAATTTTATTCTTATAGCCGCAAAAAATAAATGTCATCTGAAAATTTTATCACTATATCACTGGACATGTCGAAAGCGCGACGAATTAATGCAATTAATAACAGAAAATTGTAATTTTGTCCCTAAAATCTCTCAGTATTTCTATTCTCTTGGATATTTTGTACTTCTTGGTCTGTAATTGAAGACATAAGTTGAGGAAGCGAATAGCTAAAATTTTTACAACATTCGAGTAAATACTATTTTTTTCCATAAAATTTTGATAAATCTTGTAACTTTGCGAATTCATTATCTAGCTTGCCTATGTAGCTAAACATTAAATCTACATTTTTTAATTTCTAATCATTTTTCTGGTCCTGAAGCGTTCATTTACGCAAAAACCAGATATTTTTTAAATTGTCAGTTATCCGCGTCTTCTACTTATGTCTTTATTTCATTTGCGATATATCACAATTTGCAAACAAACAGCAGAATAGCCAATTTCCTTTGAATCTAAGGACAAATAAATTTGAATCTAAGGCACGTTGATGATGTTCAGACAATATATAGGATGTGGGGAGTTTCTCTCTGTAGAACCGGTGCCCATTGTGCTGTGCTCAGTGGCCCGATACCTAAGTAGGGCATTATACGTTGACGCGATACCAAGTGATTCATGTGCCTCTAAACGCGCCCAGTCCACACACTGTACGGACAGAAGATACATTCAATCATCCTGGATCCTAAAATAAGGGGACAAACGAGCAAACGGGTTACCTGATGGAAAACAACTACCGCCGCTCACTTCTTGGCCTGTAATTGAAGACATAAGTTGAGGAAGCGAATAGATAAAATTTTTACAACATTCGAGTAAATACTCATTTTTTTCCATAACATTTTAATAAATCTTGTAACTTTGCGATTTTATTATCTAGCTTGTGTATCTAGCTAAACATTAAATCTACATTATTTTAATTTCAAATCATTTTATCTGGTTCTGAAGCGTTCATTTACGCAAGAATCAGGCAGCTTTTCCTAAAAAAAAGTAGCCTGGGTACATACGAGTAGTATGTGTTGATTATCGGTATCAGATTACTCCATACCAAATGATACATGAAAGAATAACAAATATCCTTGTATACATCCATACCTATAAACTTTCTAGTATATAACATAAGTAGGATTTTCGTATAACATCCCGTTAAACGTTAAATACGTTTCTTTGAATTTATAGTATTTAAACGAATAGCCATAAATATTATGTTCTGAAATCAATTCATAGAATTTTAAAGAGGTTAACCAATAACCGACTGGAAGTCAGCAACGTACCCACCAACTATCGCTTGTATGTATTGTAATCCAATTCTTTGCCTAAAGTTGGACTCTGAATGATCATGTTATTTGTTTTGCTGACGGTATTGAGTGTGAGTAAGCGATGACAATATGATCGATACTGAAATAGATATATACGGGTATATTATAAATGATATCATGATTTAATGATTATATGATATTATGTGGGAATCGCTATAGATAAAGTATAACAAACATAGCACGTTCTTTTTTCTCATCGTATGTTACTAATTACTATTACCAATAATAAAAGAACTCTACTTAGCACAAGAGCCAAAGAAGTCATAACGCCATGATCAGCCCTTGAATAACCCTTGTAGGAATGTTAAGTATATTCTGTATTTCGAAGATCTCGCACAACTGGGCAAATTTATGCAGTAAATATCTGAAGGCGTTAGGTCATTACAGAAAAGACGGACTTGGTCAACAACATTCTCTTATTTTGGTCCGTCATAGTTTATGTAATGCAATGAATGGACCAATCAGCACTTCTACAATGAGTTTGAAGCAATAGTATTTATCGATACTCGATACCGACTAAGTTAATTTTTGATATGGCAATTTTAGTTTCGCAAATGACGGTTAAAGGGCGCTGTAAAACTTGACGGTGTTGGGACGGAGTATCGACAAATACTACAGCTTTTAAGTGCCGATTTATACTTGATTTAATTAAGTTGCGAGTTAATTTGCGCGATCGGCGAGTTAAGTTATTTTTGACGTTTGAACGGTAAAATCGAGTTAAGTTGTAAGTTGTCCATTAAGCTGGCTTGAATAGAACGCGATCCTATTTTTTGGCGAGTTAAGTTCAAAGTGCTATCCCTCTCGCGTCTCTCGCACCCCGCCAACTTAACTCACCAGCGTGGTAGACCTCTGAGTTTAGTAGAATTTACATTATAATATTAAAAGTTGTAAGTTGTCAATTAAGTTGGCTGAACAGAACGCGATCCTATTTTTTGGCGAGTTAAGTTCGAAGTGCTACCCCTCTCGCGTCTCCCGCACCCCGCCAATTTAACTCACCAGCGTGTAGACGTTTGTGTTTAGTACAGTTCATATTATAATATTTAATTTATCAAAAATGTTAATAAGCATTTATAGCAATTAATGAAAAATAGCAATTGAGCAATTAATGGACACTTATCTTGTTATCGAACCAGCAACTTATGATTACTTAACTCGCCTATGTTTGACCGTCACTTATCACTTACTACTTATTTTTTAGTTGACCGTTTTGTTCACTCGTTAATGTACTTAATTAAATGTAAACCGGGCCTAAATCATAGAAGGGCTACAGGAAAGGTCGCATTAAGCGACATAAAGTAGTTAATAAGTGAAAGTACTCACGCCTCACAGTATGGTCGCTTGCCGTATCCCTTGTATGTCCTCATGTTCAGCGTCATCCCACATTCTTGACATTTGAAACATCCCTTGTGCCATACCTGAAAAAAATCAGAAAAGTCTTTTAGTCAAAGTATGGTAAGAGGTCATAGAGCTACTACATATCATAAAAACATGTGTATTGAAATCACGACTGGTAAACTTTAGGTGGTTCAGTCTCTAAGTTGAAACTGCAGCTTAGCATGACCAAAGAGGATGGCAAGGTTAAAACTACTGCAAGATAAACAAAGTGGCAGATTGATAAAGAAAATCTCTCAGTTCTAAAATTTTTTCTCAGTTTTAAAATTCTCGCTGAGGTTTTTGAGGACAACCATAATTTGAGGCGACCGTTAAGGCGCACAGTAAAAAACCTAAAAGATTGTATTCTTATATTATTGTAACGTTAATAAGACATTTTATTTGAGGATATATACCTATGTGTTTCGTACATACTCATGAATTTGTCCAACAAAAACAGATCACTGAAACTTATAAGCGGAACTCTACTATGCAAGAGACAAAATATACACTATCTGTATTGTCACATCCTATGATTCACTTTCTGTAAACCAGACCTAGCTTCAAGATTTTCTCATATTGCAGGTATAAAATGATACAAGTCCAGTGTGTCTGTTGTGATCGGTCAAGGATAGGTCAGGCACTCTGCCAGCTGGTCCCCGCATTGCCTTATTTGACGTAATGCTGGCGCACTGCTAAACTTGATAAATAATATCACTTGAATATAAACGCTATACACAACATAGAGATCGCTCGGCGGCTTAGGAGCGTACCGATCCTGCGTATAATCCTAATCATACTTACCAGGATTGTTCTCATTAGTAGCACAACACTTGACAACGAAATTAGGATCGGAATCGGATTGCGTTTAAATTGGTATTGAGATTATTTTGAAGAGTAGAGGACATTTCCAATTTTGGGTACGCATCAACATTTTAGTTTTGACCTTATGTGAAAACATGTAAATGATTACCTAAATGAAATTGTGCTGTATATCAATGTTGGTTTTCCGAATAAAATGAAAAAGGAATACCTACAAAGAAACAAAGTTTGTGACATTTAATATTTTTACGAATGTGTCAACTTTCTGAGGAAATGCTACGGTAATTAACGGTAATGTTAACTATTACCACAAATTTCGTGACCGATAAAACAGAATTTCTAACTACTGCACGTAAACGTGATATTGACATAAACAATGGAATTTGTGGAAAATCCGGAGAATAGCTATTTTTAGCTCAGGTTCAAAATAAACTTAATATTACGAGAGCTGGTATGTATCTATACTAATAGTATAAAGCTGTACAGTTTGTTTGTTTGTTTGAACGCGTGAACCTCGTGACTACTGGCTGGAATTGAAAAAATATTTTCGTGTAGGTTAGTCAATTTATCGAGGAATGCTATAGGGTATATGACATCACGCTACGTCCAAATGGAGCCCAGGAGTAATAAAAAACAGTCGTGAAAACGGAATAATTTCTAAAGTAAACGCGGACGTATTCGCGGGCAACGGCTAGTTGGTGTATAAAAAAGGAGAGGTATATAGAGACAATCTCGCCTCTAATTCCTGCTCAATAAGGTCTACCAGCTCTCGGATAGGGTTGCCAATTACCATATTTCAAGATTTGGCCTGAGATCTCATGCGTTTTTTTAATCTTGCGGCCGGACTTGGCGAATCTCAGGCTTTTTAGATTGAAAACAAAATAATAATATCTATAAGCGCTTCACAACACGTCAGTCCCGTGGTAAGTACCCGAGGGACTTGTGTTACGGGTAGCAGAAAACGGAAATATTTAATACTTTGTTACTATACACATATTTAAGATTTTTATCATATAATACACATATTTAATACACATCCATGACCCAGGAACATTGAAAAACTTTTTGTTCCGTTGGCTGGATTCGAACTCACGATACCCGGCGTTAGCTACCAAGGCGCTCAACCACTGCGCCACAAAGGTTGTCCTGCAGTATACATTTTAAAAATTTAGGGTTGTTAAAAACAAAAATAATGTGTCTTTCAATGGGTTTGTTAAAAAAATCGTGAGATTTTTTTGCAGGTTTTCTTTTCCTATACCTATTCTCCGGCGTTTTGATTTTTTCATCTGGTAACCCTACTCTCGAAACATAACGTAGTAATTACTCTAAAACTTTACTATGCTTAGGTCCATTTAGGTCAAATGATATCTATTAGATATGAGAATTGAGAGGTCACAGTCACAAATCACAACGTATAAGAAATCTATTATGCTGATGTTATTTGACCCTAAGGCTACAAGTGCCAACACCAAGTGATATACGATTATATGTAATATTTAGTTAACTTTTCCGCCGCCGATCAAAATTATGTGAAATTGATATGAACGAATGTTTGTAAATGGTAGTTGTTTGTTAGTCTTTTTAAATGAACGTATTTAAGTAGAATGGATTCAATATCAAAGCAGAAAGGACTAAATAGGATTTTACATTCTGAATTAATACGGCTGGGAAATTTCACAATTCGTTTGCCTTACACCGCGGGCACAGGTAGTGTAGCATAATATATAATTAGTAGAGTATGGAAAGTTTTCGGCTACATCTGAATGTCATGTTTATATGTAGTTAACCGCAGTAAAGGAGTGTGGTGTATGCCTCTCGTCCGAGTACCGACCTCCGCAGGCGCCATCTGCAGGATTAAATCAGGTCAAATGCAGGGCCGCACTGCTTAGGGACCATCCATTAAGTACGTCACACAAATCTTACGATTTTTAGACCCTTCTCCTTGTCACAAATAGTCACATTTCTGAGACCACCTTTTTGCAATGTCACAAACTTGCAATTTTACATCTAAAAATTGAAACCACCTTAATATTTTAAATTTCGACCTCAATTTATAAAAAATTATGTGATTTTACAAAACTAAGGTTCCCCCCTACCCCCTGTCATACCATGTCACACTTCGTGTACACCCAGGGGTACGCAAAGTGTGACATGGTATGACAGGGGTCTCCTCCCCCCCCCTCTTTACGTGTGACGTGATTTATGGATGGCCCCTTATGTGTGTACGCCTTATACTTTTAAGTGGCTGCTAATCAAATGACAAGAAGTCGGTTAAGTCTGGTTTACACATATTAAGTAGACAAGTAGTTAACTAAATTTTAACTTCATTTTAAGTGAGTTAACTTGCCACTTGCTACTAAATGTTGTGTTTACATGCAGTTAATAAGTTAAATTTTAGTTACCTACTAATGTACTTAATACGTGTATACCAGACTTTAGATGTTTTAAGGCAGTATGAAATTGGTTGGTCTTGATTTCAAGAACTCTTTTGATATACCGAATTTGACTAAGTATATAAAAAAAAAATATATCGGACAAAGAGTTTAAAAATAGTATTCCGAGAGTCTTGTTTGAGTTGTTCTTTGTTTAGGTTCAAAAATAAGGATTAATAAAAATAAGTTAACGTTGAAATTTTGTCTGAGAAAAATTTATCTAAGCTTTTCATCAGATTCTATAGGTTGTTTAACAAAGTTTATTTTAAATACGTGTGTGTTCATTTTAACATAAAGTTCATAGAATTTGAGTTATTTAGGTGTAATTGAAATATCTGTGGAGCATGTTGTATAAACCTCGTGTAGATTGAGATTACATCACGCGAGCTACTAGCTATATATGTATACTTACAACATAGACTGGGTAGTGCATTTAAATGGCAATTATACAATTCGCAATCGCTCCGAGAGGAGGAAACTCGACCCAATAATTCCAATCTGGAAGAGCGGCCACTGCACCTTCTGATCATCCATTTAGGTACTACATACTAAGTACTAAATATTAAAGTCTTATTGCATTTGACCATTAAGGTAAGCTATAGACGAATTAAGTTTTGTAATCATCTTGTATCAGATAACTACAGACTATATAAAGTTACAACGCTCAAACAAAAGATCAAGACAATAAAAACATAAGATTTAACTAGTTTTGGTTAAACATAGTAAAAATCTTATAAATTAAAGGGTCTGTTAACAATGACGTAATCATAGGACGTAGCTATACTACCAGCGGTCCTAGCATAGCGACCGAGAAAGTTTTTCTTTCTAAAGTGACGTTGAAGTGCATAAAGGAAATCTATGAGTTTATCCCATCTGTTAGTTTGTCTATACTTTCGTATGTCTACTGACGTTATGCTAGCCTTGCTGATGCCCGATGGCAATTCTTTTAATCGGAACCTATTCTTACTTGAAAATCGTTATCTTGGGCAATAGTCCTTTTGGTCACACGTAACGTATTGCCTGTGCAGTCACCATATTGTGACGCTGCTGACTGTTGAGGGTCGCCTGTAAAAGCAGGATAAACTTGGACGTGAGAATTTCCTTTTTCATTGCTATTTCGCGCACACACATAACAGGTTACAGATAAAAGGTCAGAGAAGACAGGGCAAATAGGAGTGGACATACAATACATATGATGCCAGATACAAAATTATGATAGAATTGGAAGATTTTGGCTTTGTTGAAGAACCAGCGTAGATAGTTTGTGACAAGTTTAATGACGCACAATTTATGTAATTCTTTTTTATTCCCAAGTAGAATAAATAACGTGCGTTGTAATTGGAAAATACCTTTTGCTATTTCACTTAATTTCCTCTTGTAAGTTAGAATTATTTATTCTATATTTTCTTTCCTGGATAAATTTTTACCATAAGAACCATAGTAAACTTATTATAAACTCAGATCTATACAATATACGTTTTGTACGAACACTCTACATCACAGGGGACTCTGGCACGCAAGACTTCGTAGGCCAAATACAAAAAACACCTGTGGCCTTACCATGAGTTTGAAGCCAATGGTTTTACGTAAATTTCTAGTGTGGCAGTTTTAGTTTCGCAAATGACGCTAGAGACACTGTAAAATTTTGCCATATTAAAAAATTTACGTAGTCGGTATCGAGTATCGACAAATACTGTTACTTCAAACTCGTGGTAGAGGTGCTGATAGGTCGTTAGTCGTTAGTGGATGTTGACCAGAGCGTAGTTGTAACTAAATCGATTGACTTTCACCGACAATTTTTGCAATACTTATCGGTCTCAGGCAGCGACTAAACGGAAGCCGACAGTTATTAAGGTTTACTTTTATTTTGTTTCATAAAACCGTTTTGCAAATAATTTTTATATAACGATAATATGATACAGAGCTATTAGCTCCTGCATCTATATGACGTAGAATAAATACTTATTATCATTATTCGCTAAAATGACTATTGTCTGAAGAAAACAGTCGATTGCATTAGAATAAGAAATTGTGTTCTATCGAACATTTAAAATTTCCAGGTTTAGTACGTATTCTCTTATTTGGATAAAAAAATAATCTCCAACTCTGTATTATTTCGGAATTCAAAGACTGTACCGTATTCCTTGCCTAAATCAAAATATTTAGATCACAAAAAGTCCACATTTAACATTTTTGTCTCAGCTAGGATGGGCATAAGCTTTCATTTTCAAGTCGCTCATAATAATTATGAAGGTTTCTACACAAATCCTTATTTGGCGAGTGAACACGCAACATCAAGGGTTATTAGAAAATACAACACAGCAATTAACATTGCTTTCACGTGAAGCCATGGCGAGGTGAGAAGATTTGGGTCGTTATTTTTATACACCAAGCACGACTTACTAATCCCTTAGCTAAATTTCAAGGCTCTATATCGTTTTTTTCATCTGTTTGGTGATGGATGATTTTAATATCAATGTAAGTGTAACAGAAACGTTTATAGTTGCTATCTATCTATTCTATATATATAAACATATAATAAAACAGTAAATTGGCGTGTCTGTACATTTAATGTTTTTACCAAATAATCAATGTGGTGGTGCTAAGGGATAGTAATAGAACACATCGAAAAAAAGGTGTCTATTTGTACGCGCTAATCCCAGGAACTATTAGACGGATTTGCATAAATCTTTTTTTGTTTAATAGATATTCGGTCTGGGGACCTAAAAAGGTTGTAATAGCAACATTTCAGAGGAATTGCTCTGCAATTCGTTTTGGTACATTTTGTTAAAAATCAAATAGGTTTGATAAAATAGTTACTTGAACATCAATTTAAATTAATTGTGAAATCACTGTTTTGCAAAATTAGAACTTATTTGCAAGAAAAATTACAAAATTAATTGCTTTTAGTAATATTGCGAAGTGACCTTTTTAGGGTGGGTGGGCAACATATAGGATACTTTTTATCCCAGGAAAATGTACGGTTCCCGCGTGATATACAATTTTTTGCAAAACGAAGTTGCGGGCACCAATTAGCACTATGCTATTGTTAGTCTCTAATACATCACTAGTTGCTGCGTTAATTGCTCCCCCACTTTTGCCAGCCGGTCTTGTAGTAAAGTTGTAAGCAGCTTATGGTGTCAGCTACCTACGAACACCGTGAAGAATCCGATAACATTACAAAACAATAATTTCGCAACAAAGTGGACGTGAATTCTTTCGTAAATCGCAGCTTTTTTCGTAACCCCGACAACTCTATTGCGGGACATTCCGCGCAGTTTTGACGCGATGGAGTAACAGACAAGAATTTGGGTACCTTTACGATTCGTGGACACGCATTGATAACAAAAATAACGCTTCTATAATCGCAGATTAGTTTGGCCGAGAAAGTTTTGCGTTGTTTATTTATTTTTTTAAATTCAGAAAGGAAAGCTGTCCCATAATTTAAAAGTCAATGTACTAAAGCTTTTTGACTTCTACCGGCAGTTCACAGATTCTAAGAGAGTTAGGGCCTGTATCACCGCTTACTATCCGCAACTTAATTTGACAGATGTTGTATGGAGAATCTGTCAAAAGAGTTATTGATAGCCCTATAGAAACTTTATCAGTAAGCGGTTAAACATGCCCTAAAAGAATCCTACAGAACTTACCTAGTAACAACATTAAAAAAAAAATTGCCTTACATCGTAACAATAAGAAGATAAGACATTCGTAACCTCTTTGAAGAATGGCGTGAGAACTCCTGTGTCTCATTCCGTTACGTCAAGAGGGGAGACCTTGAGGTATAACAATGGATGCTAATAACACAATTAACCAACTGTGACCAATTAATGTGAATAATGTAAGATGAAAACATCGCTATTGACGAGATAGTACCAATAATATCGGCAGTAGACGCTAATCCTAGGGTTTAAGGAAGGTCTTCTCTGAAGGTCGTCTAAATCTGCGTATAACTAATAAGATGTAAGAGCGAATTTTGTTCAGATGTCAGGTACGAGTTAAGACCAACTTATGATCGGGTGACAACAAAAAGGTAATATTAATTGCGCCAGTAGAGAGATAAACTTTTATCAAAAATCTCTAAAACGGGGCAAATATTAGAGCACGAGTATAGATGGCTTAATGGTTTAGTTTTGTGCCAGGACTAGATATAAAAACATGCAATTTCTTCCAGTTATAGTTGATAAGGAGGAGCGTGGAATACCAATATTATTTTGAAATATGCTATAATTTTGGATATTTTTAATAATTAAAACGCTACGCACACTATAATACGCACACTAAAATATTTTGATATAACACGATAATCATACACGAAATACTCTTTTGTTTATGGTTTAAGTTAGTTTTTTCATAAATTTTAAAACGGCCTGGTAATGAGACCTTTGTGCCAGGTCTGTGATTGAATTGAGAATAGATTATACGTATTTTTTGTAGCTCCTCTATTTTAAATATTTAATATTTGTTGTCGCATTTCAACTACAGGAAGACCTCTAGTAATAATAATTTATTAATTTGGTAACACTCTTAACTTTATTGTTCGCGGAATTACATATCGTTCACGCTTCATGAAATATTAGAAAGCTTAAGGACATCGGGTACAGGATACTAATATTATTTTAATATTGTCTAATATTTGTCGTAATTACGATAATTTTATTAAGGTTCTAATAATACATTTGGGTGCAAATCTCGTGTCTTATGAATATGTATTATTGAATTTTGTTAAACATAATTCCACATAATTTGAATATTCTGCCGGACTTCGAAGAATTAGGTTTGAGAATAACTCCCACTTTTATAATTTTGCAACAATAGACGAATAAGTTTACATAATTTTAAATTCTAACTATTATAACCAAATATGTACAAAGAAAATACGTGATATTAAAGCGAACGCACATCCATCTGAATTCTGAATCCAACTCGGCTAAGAAAGAGAAATTTTAGAATTCTATATCTGAAATGTCATGAAACCTCGCACACTAATTGCCGTCACAACAAATCGTCCGATTCGTCCAAATCGTTCGCTGACAAATTTAAAGAGAAAATGACTTCGTTCACCATTATCTGGCTCTTTTCCGCAGATTTTCGTGCCAGTATGCCGAGCGTGAAAGTGCGAACACTCAAAGAAAGCGAATAAATTCTATGTAGCAAAGATTTTAATTGAGTTATGTTCTAACAAACAACAGTAGTTAACGTGAAGTAGTTATTCTTTAAAGTTATACGAATTGATATTGCAATTTCTCTACACGCGAGCTACGAACG
The DNA here is from genome assembly GCA_026546445.1 of Cyclargus thomasi. Classification (NCBI taxonomy): domain Eukaryota; kingdom Metazoa; phylum Arthropoda; class Insecta; order Lepidoptera; family Lycaenidae; genus Cyclargus; species Cyclargus thomasi. The sequence goes on along the minus strand of JAOTAV010007644.1, from coordinate 8,078 downwards.
ATTAAATCTTGACTAAATGAAAGAATGTGAAGAGTTGATTTATTTATTACATTGGATTTATTACGGACAAATAAAACATTATATCAATATAGATGTCCATCTTTATACAAGTCTACGAATAGAGAATCTCTTTTTGTAGACTTCTCTATTAGAGATACTTCGGTTTTACTGTAGTTGAAAACTGAGGAACGCCACAGTACAACATATGCGGAAGAATGGAAGCGCTGGCAAATTTTAAGAGAAAACGGACAGATTTCCTTTATTAATCGCTGTTATGAGCGATGCTTTGTAGAATGAAGCAGTATTTAGTATTTTTTGTTTACACAGTATGTCGGCTATAATTTGAAGTGAGGACGCAGAAGATGGAAGGACGGTCCAATGGAAACTGGCAAACGGTAAGTTGTCTTGTCAGGAAGTGGGAGAAGGGCTTTTGAAGCGAATAATATTCGTTTTATAAATGGCACTGGACAACAGCTGTGTCAAAAGCACAATTTCTCTTTATAGGACACTTCCTGACACTTATTGGGCGAAACGAAAACACATCATAGTACAGTCTACTTTTAGTATTTGTAAACTGTAGCGTTGATGTAATGTGATAAGAGATAAGATGAAGGCGAATAGAGGTCAATGCTGTCGAATTGAGTAAATTCGCCAGTCATTAAGTCGCTTATTTTTTTAATTTAATACCCAAAATGTACAAAGCTAGTTTATTTAGGGGAATAAGTGTGCCAACGGCCTTTTCGGAGTTTCGAAAACCTTCCCCCGCTTCCAGAAAATAATATACAGATATTAAAAACAAGAAATAAGAACTCTAAGGATTAAAGTCTTACTTATATTGTATTGTAGAAATAAAAAACGGTCATCTTAACCTTTTAGATTCGTTTTTAGTTACTCCAGTTTTTTACAAAAAATCGATGTCCACGGTACATTTTTTTTCTCATTATCTATAAGCTAATGTCCTCGCTAATACTGAAAGAAAGAAGATCATTCTATAACATATATTTTTTTGGCTAATGTGCTTTACGTTTTATAATACGAGGTTTAACTTATCCCACTGACCCATGTATTAGCCTTAAATTAGAGAAGCAAGCTAGTGTCAGTGCTTCCCTGATAGTACATTCATCTTCTGGGGTTTAGTAGTTTAGTTGCCCTTGCCTGCCAAAAGGTTCCCGACCGCTGTTCTACACAATAGGGAAGTTTACATGATTATCGTATATCTTACGTAATTTCGCGGCCGCGTGTATCGGTTCCGTGGTGTAGTGGTTATCACATCTGCTTTACACGCAGAAGGCCGCCAGTTCGATCCTGGCCGGAATCACACTTTTTTGAAGTTGCTTTTTTAAGACGAAAAAAATGGAATTTGTTAAATCTTTTGGCTAATAACACTAATATAGGGAAATCCTATTATCTTTACTTATTGATATTGGGGAAAATTGAAAGAGTGCCAGTTGACGGACCTACGTCATTTGGTCGGTATATGTCAATTCCATGTAAGCAGTGATGTGTCAACTGAGTTTGACATAGCTGACCAAATTATTTAGATCTACAATCTGTATCTTTTTCAACTTCTCTGTTTGTACATACTATTTTACTCTATTGTGGTCCAAGTGTTGTCTGACCTCATACTGAGTCAGTCTTTGGGTAATTGTAGTTTCCTTATTTAATACACAGACCAGTTAGTGCTATTACAAACAGATTAGTCATAAATGAATAATAACAAAACTACTCAATAGTAACATGCTTTCATTCATGAAATTTGTTGGAAGCATTTGTACATTTTTTGTTGTCAATTAAAAGTGATTAAGTATTGGTGTTTGTAATTAGTTGTACACACACATTGTCATTAAAACAATATTTACATCATCTCTGAACTGTCTTGTCTGTATCTTCATTCTTTAATAGTAATATGACAAGATTTTAGTAAACAGAGATTATGATTTTTAAATGAGAATATGAGTTTTCAATGAGCACCTGACACAGCTATACATGACAAATTCTCCCTCTTAATTGAGATTGGCTTACCTGAATAATTAAAAAGCAATAACAACATTCTTATTGTTTATTAAACAATTTTCTTATTGTTTATTAAACCTCTTTTTAACTAACTTTAGTTTGTACTGTCTATAGACAGGTTGAATCAATTAGACTTATTTTAGTCTTGAAATATTTAAAGGAATAAAATTTTTCAATAGAAGGAAAGTGATACAAAGTTTACAAGGTCATCTTGTTAGAAGTTACAACACAAGAATATACTTACATTAGTGATTTCTTATAGCATTATGATGTAAAAGTAAAAATATTACAGCAGATGTGACATTTACAAAGTTATATCATAAAATACGAGCTAATGTTATTGTGTAACAACAAGATGTAATATTTATTATATAGATGCAGAAATAAAACACAGTCTTCTTGCACTATTTACTATGTATGAAAAAATTTTAAAAATACATAGTAGGTTCATAGTGCAAGAGTGATTTTTATTATAATCAGAAAGTATAACTGATAGCAATAAAATGAAGTATAGCTTGACCACAACCTCTGTACTGCACCCTAGGAACGTGGGATGGGGAAGAATACTATGTATATAATAATAGGTTGATGGCCTTTTGACACGGTAGCATGGTCTGTAACCATTGTAACCCTTCTCTCCCACCCCACACTCATACCTAAGGCGAGGTATAACTTTTGTGGTCAAGCTATAGTAATCTTATTATATATTATATATCTTATTTTCTAAGCTTTTAAATTAATAAATTTCCAAATCATACTCCTCCACTGATAACGAGGCTGAATGCAACTATGACAGGTGTAGGAAAAACTATGCTCTAACCTGAGTATAATCGTTGCAGACGACTAACTTAATGAAGCCAATTCTAAATGACCACATTTTTAAGAAGTACTTAATAAAGAACTAAATATTTTTTACAAATTTTGTTTTAAAATCCCTGACTTATCCTTTCACCTGATCATGAAATGCCATAGACATAATATGCAGTATATAAGTATTTTTTAGATTTTAATTTTATAACATATAAAACAATATTTTTTTATAAAATATCAGCATAAAGATGCAAATTTCATTGAAACAATCAAGTTTTGAAGATATTACTTAAATTTTAACATTAATGAACGTATAGTGCAATCAGTTTTCTTTTTAACTTATAGATTCAGTAGGATTATAAAAAATATTGTTTTTAAACAATTATCAAAAACATATTTTTTAAGAAAAATAGCTAGCAGTCAGTAGACGAAGTATAAAAATGTATATATTTATTATAGTATAAAAATGTTTTCTTATCTCTGATTACTTTTGTTATCAGAATATGGAACTTTATGTTAACAGAATATATATTATGCAAAAGCAATATAGATAAACAGTGTACAATGAAAATAGATTTCTGTAAATTCAGAATCATCCCCATCTAAACTAAAGTGCATTATTTGTATAATGTTTTTATTAAACATAATGTTTATCAAAGTAAGTTGGGGTTATTGAATGTATACATGAAAACGTCCGATATAGGGAGTAAATACTCCGAAACGTTACGTTTCAAGGTCACTTATATAGCCTACGACAAATAGGACTCACAGCAGCTATATCGAGATCAAATGTAATGAATCTAATTATATCAGCGAATTTTATATAAAATGACTCATCGTCCGCCAGTATAAAATGTTGTACTGCAGTACCCGGGTTACTGCAATAAATAAGTACGAATCGAACTCTGTTTTCACTGACTCCAATCTTCCAAGATATTTTCGACGTTTATGCATTTCGTGTAAAAGAATACTAGTAATAGATTAAGTTATGCATTAAATAGTAATATGTAAAGATATTACCTTGTCCAAACATTTTAATTCTTCAGTGGGATAAACTGTTTTTTCGCACCTCGCACAAGTTTTATTCATTTTGGTTTTGTATCGACACAAACGAGGATCACTATAGTTTCATACAGCGGCACAGGACTCACTTTTCACGAAAAAAGTTTTAAAACTAAGTTAAATTTATGTGAAACACTCAAGAGCACAATTTTCGATGCATTCCCTTACGCGCATGCCAAAAAAATGACAAATGGCGGCGCTTAATGTTATCATACACAAAAAACTAGAGGGTTACCAGTGCTTAAAAACGTTCTTTAAAAAATATTTACATGTCACTACTCACTGCTGCTATCAAAGCAGCAAATAGCAATGCAGCTTCCTGCATCAAAAATTATGTTGTGAATTATGATTTCAAAGGTTGCGATACATATTGAACACATACGTCTACCAGAGAAAGAGGATAAACATTTTTTCCATGTGCAGGGGAAACCCACCATGAGTCCCCCGGGGTTGGGTCATGGGTGTGTGCCTCAGAAGTCGGAAGGCCGTGACGCTGGTGAGACTCCTACTCAATAAAACCACCTACAGTTTTCCTTCAGCCGTATACGGAGGGGTGCCTTAATTTGTCTAGCACAAGACTTTCCCACGATCGGTCTGTCCTGGTTGGACGCAGTGCCAAAGCAATACGTTGACCGTACTGGGACCGCCACGTCGTCACCCCACCATTGAAAGGCAATACTATAAGAAACTATAACCTTGCAATCAGTATTTTGAACTCATTATACTTGTAGCAACGAAATTTTATACAAACCACCAAATGCTATAACGACCCATAGGGGTGGAAATGGTGGAATTCGATGTAATCCCGTACTAACTCGCATGCAAAATTTGAAACTATCTTCTATACTCTAATACTTGCACTAGTATTTTCAGAGATTTCGTGATGAATGATTGAGTGAGTGACCCTTATATATTCTATGAAATTAATAAACTGCAATATTTTATTTCAATTATATTAATTGAGAAAAAGACTGAACATTTTGTAATTGATAAAGAAGAAAAACTACAGAGGACAAGGACATTTGTCCCCTTTAAGAGCGGTTAAAGCTTCATTAAAGTATTGTTTAGAAGTTTGTATCATATTAGTAAGAACTTGATAATCCTCCAATTTTTCCTCAACTATAATTTTCAACTTGTCCTCCATTATTTTAATTCTTTCTTGTGACAATTCTAGTTTACATTTCAGTTCATCTATAATTAAATTACAGTAACAATTTTCGTGTTTCTCTAGCGAATTGCTTGCTATAGAGTCTTTCTTTAATATTTGGCTTTCACTCCCCTCTCCATTAGAGTCCTTTAAAAACGATCGTGATATTTTTAGACTTTTTTTTGAGTTTTTAAGAACACTTATTTCATTTTCTAAATTCACAATCTTTTTTTCAGCTCGATTTTTCTTCTCCTTCACGTCTCTATACCTTTTATCTAAGTCTTCACAATGGTGGCGCTCTGTATCTAGTCTTTTATTCAATGAAACCACAAGTTCAGAAAGTTTCGCAACTTCATTTTCACTCGCTAATTTCATGGGAGTAAAAAACACAGCTTGTAATGAACATTTTTTATACTTTTCCAGCTGTTCTTGAACTTCCTGTATTTTCCGTGTTTTTTCACCTAATTGGTCGCTAAGTGCTTCAACTTTTGAATCATTGTTTGAAATCATAATTTTCAATTCTTTGATTTCAGACTGTAATTTATTATTTTTACGAGCAGTTTCTTTTAACAGTTCTTCATAATACAACTCCAAGTTCTTGATTTGGTTCTGGAAATCAAGAAACGAAATGTTATTTAGAAATTTTAAATTAAACATCACAATCGGCACAAATCTAGGAAATAAGCTAAGACATAGCTACCACTCAACTATCACCATGATCTTTTGTATGGATCTATAGTCCAGTGGTTCTTAAGCTTTTAGTCCTAAGGGCCCATTTGACAAAATTCGTTACGCCACGGGCTACCCAATTGGTTTATTAAAAGTATATGTTTAGTTACTATCGTGTGGCATTTCATTTTTAATTACGTTCTTTTTCAAGTTCATTAGGTACCTCAGAAACATTGCCTCGCAGACCACTCTTGAGATGTTTCCAAAGACCACGAGTGGTTCGCGGACCACCGGTTAAGCACCACTGCTATACTCTATAATAATACTGTGTCAATAGGCTACAGTGACAGTAAAGATTATGTTATTTTGATGAATGTCAACATTGCTAAGTATGCTATTTATTACAGTTTTTATCCTTACCCTTTGTTCGCTAATCAGTAAGTCATCATGTTGGCTTTTTTCTGTAAATGTTTGTATCTTTTGCCTGACTCTGCCTAAATCACACTCAAGATTTCGTATGCGACATCGTGATCCATCCAATTTTCTTTTCAATTCGACATTTTCTTGTTTTACTGTATCTAATTCTTTCATTGCTCGATCGACTTCGTTTTTTCTTTTTAATTCATGCTCTCGAATTTTCTAAAAAACATGCGCGTGTAATATTTTCAGAAAAATAAATTTTTCGCCAAACACTGTGGCACTATGTGGTGTGTCGTGTATAAAAGACGGTGGCAATTTTAACGTTAACTTTAAGTACCTGAATGTGATCCCTATCTTTAACTTCCTGGCTATCCTTTTGGTTTTCATTAAGCCTATCTTCAAGTTCCTGAATTTTTGCTTGCAATAAAATTATTTGTTGAGCTCTACCTTTCCAGCCTGAAAGATCGTTTTGTATCTCTTTTATATGGGTAAATTTGTCTCCCAGTTCTTGTTGAAGTATTTTACTAGCTATCAAAATATCATTCCTTAATTCAAGATTTTTATTTTTACTTTCATACAACTTTTTGGTTACAGCAATTAATTTATTATTTAATTGTTTTAACTCATCAGGGTCGTAATTTGTTGCTTCTTTTTTACAAAGACAATGCTTTTGTTCTTCCAGTTCCTTGCTTTTATTTTCTATTTCGTTAAATTTTCTTTCAAATTTTGATACTTTCGTTTTAAAACTTTCTACTTCAGCAACAAGATGTCGATTTTGTTTACAGAGTGCTGAAATTTTGTCACCAATAATCCCAGCTGACTTCATTGATGTAGTTGGTCCTATGCTAGAAATAATGTCACGTATTTTCTCTTTAAGTTCATCAACTGTCTTTTCAAGTTCTTTTATTTCGCTATCTTTTGTAAATACACATTTACGAAGGCTATCATTTTCAGCAGTCAAAGTCTAAAAATTAAATTAAAAAATTATGCTATATAAAGGAAAATCAACAAATCATTTATTTTATTTGCAACCTACACAGCATTTATAGAATCTAATACAAGGCAAACGAACTTAATTCTTTCTGGTAATGTTAGATGAGGTATCAAGAAGGCTTTACTGAGTGTTTGAAGTGATTTTATTTGATAAACTTGTACTACTTTAGATAAACTTGTACTACTTTACAATTGATTTCGTGTTAAAAGGTGATATGATGCTATAATAACAATTAAATTCCGATCTAATTCAAACCTTAATCTGTTCAATTAAATGTGCATTCAGCTCTGGCGGATAAATAGCAATATCTTGTAGCTCAATGTTATTCAAATTTTCGAGGAGTTTTAATTTCATTTCATCTGTTTCATAAATTTTTGTAGAAAGCTCTGACTTTTTTCCAGGCTTTTTTCTCGTAGACTTGGTCATATTATTTTTGTTAAAAGTAAGCAATATTGTAATAAAACATGAACCAACGAGTTGCTATATAGGGCTTTATTCAACTTTATTAAATTCAAGGATTCAAAAACAAGTCAAAATCAAAATTGAAATATTGTTTTTGTTTTTTTTTATGGCTATGTTTCTTTTCACATCTATAGGGTCACCACACGGTTACCGTTCCGCTTAAAGTAGAAATGTATTCAGAGCGACTAGAGAGCTTTTATATGCTATGGCATGGCGATTGTATAGGGCCGTGGTGCTACATTCTAGAAACACGGCATCAGTCTTAATATTGTACATACATGTGAATGCGTCTTCACGAGTATATGAGTGCAACACTGCACAGAACGGTATCCGTGTGGCGACCATATGCATGTGAAAAGTGGTTAACTATCAGTAGCGTAATAATAACTCCCACACCGTTTTCGGTGACGGTGGCCGGTTTCTTACTCGACTTTTTGACGTATTTCGTATCGCGCTATCGTTTTGACAGCTCAGTGGAACGAAGCTGAACCGTTGTTGGAA
>JAOTAV010007633.1:0-58443 GCA_026546445.1 Cyclargus thomasi | reverse complement strand
AAAATTGTAGTGTGCGTAGCGTTTTAGTTATTAAAAATATGCAAAATAAAAGCATATTTTAAAATAATATTGGTATTTCTGAGAAACTACTTTAATAATTATATGACATTTAAGTATTTTTATGCATATGAATATTAACCCCGTCTTTGTAACTTATAATAAAATATATATACATATAGTATATATATATATTTTATTTTAAGTCTATTTATACATATAAAATATATATACATATAGTATATATATTTTATTTTAAGTCTATTTCTCGTGCACACGTACACACAAATTTTTGTATTCTTAGTCACATATTTCTATTTTGGGAATAAGAAGTGCCTTTGTACACGACATATTTTCAAGTTTTAAGACTGTTTCTGTAAAATATACATAAATTGTAAAATAAAATGAATTATATGTTTTTACATCTACGCGTCTTTTTATTACAAATACGCATTGATATAATATTATAAAGATTTTTTTCGTTTGAGATCCCTTGCGCTTAAAATTTGAACTTTACCTAAGAATAATTAAAGCTCTAAAATATTTTTTTCATTTTTAGCAGCCATGAAAATTATTGCAGCATTATTGGTGACAGTGGCTCTTGTAGCTGCAGACTATACGGATGTACCAAACGACTCAAGCTTCTACGAAGGTCTGATTCCAAACAAAGAATTTATTAAATCTCTAATGGATTGTCTTGTTGAAACTGGCCCGTGCGATGAGTTTGGAACACACGCTAAAGGTATGACAAAAACTAGACGTTCTGGTAATCTATTATATAAAAATAAGTCAGGTTTTCCTTCTTGACTATATAACTCCTACGCACTAACCGATTTCCAAGGTTTTGAATTCGTTGAAAAGGTTCGTGAGGTTTGTAGCAAAAAACATTTCAATAGTCGCGGGCAACTGCTAGTGCGTTATAAAAATAAACTTTTTAAGTACTATACAGATTACAGATATAAGATTTTCTAATAATTGTAAGTAGCGTTACAATCTAACCATAGTCTTTATAGGTTGTTCTGTAAACCTTAATATTTTAGTAAAGTTGGGCAAGCAATTTCATTTGACATTATCTGAGTGCTCAAATAAAATAATAACATGTGGTTTCATCACATGACAATATAGAAATTGGGCGCAAACAAGCTCAGAGGTAACCTGATGAAAAGCTAATTTCGTCGCTCTCGGACACTCGCAACATGGGCGAGATGCAAGGACGTAGTCTTTGTAAGAGAGAAAAGGCCAAATTGGTGTATAGGGATATATCCCTATACACCAATTTGGCCTTTTCTCAACTATATAGTTGGCATATTGTAATCCCACTCAAAGAAACACAGCGAAACCGCTGTTTCACGACGGTTTTCAAGTTGTTCTATCTTGCAGCTCACTTGGAAGAAGTGATAAGGAATGGGTGCAAAGAGTGTGGTCCCATACAGAAACATTACACGCGGCTCATAGAAGAGATAATCAAAAATGACGAATACAAGGAATACTTCGACAAAATCAAGAACAAGTTTGACCCCAAAGGTGATTATCTCATGAAGTTAGAGAAGAGCTTAGCAGGATACTAATATGTATGCATATTTATCATACTAGATGATACGGCGAGCTTTGCATCGGGTCCTTCCCGTTAATTAAGATAATAAAGATTTAATGCTTATGATACGTTTTTTACGATTGAACCACTGAATGCTATCCTACCTTAGAGAAATGTATTATAACACGTCAGTATTAAACACACAATGATCGACAAAATAGTTACTAAGACATTCCAATCCAAATATAAAAACTGTAAAAAGCGAGTGTATAGTAAAGTTCTTCAAATTATGATACTAACATAAATTGATATAATTAAATATTGTTCCATTTAAATAATCTGTAAAAACGGATTGGAGTGTACTTTACGATAGTCTGAGTATATGTAAATTTATTTGTATTTCATATGTATACTTGATTTCCAAAATTTTCCAAAATATAAATATTAAAACCGACTTCCAAAGGAATAAAACAAAAATAATAAAAAATAAACTAAAAGGTATTGTGTATATAAGTGCTTGTTTCAGAATTTGGTAAGGCCTCAGCCTATTGCGTACACATCATTGTTTTTGGTGCTAAACAATTACGATACTCATAATGAAACCAAAATCATCTAAACCAAAATCATATTTTCCTATAAATTTTGAGGTGCTCTGAGATATAATAGAATCATAATGAATGGTGCCTAGTGTAATTGCAGTGATAATGATTATGAATAAAATTTAAATTGTAGTAGCATATGCTTTCAGTTCTTAAAACAAGACCGAAAACCCCAAAGTCGTATCTGTAAGGAATCATGAGTTCTCTCAGTACCTTCGGAACCATGGTATACGTTGGTACCAAATTATACTTTTTGGTAAAATATACCTAGGACGCTTCTATGAAAACCAAAATCACTATTTGTTTCCATACAAATTTCAAGATGTTCCTTCGATTACTCAAGGATCCTATCATCAAGTAACCACTTTTTTATATATGTTTTTAATATATGTTTTTAGTTTTTAAAATAACGCTGAAACCCCCAAAATCATATCTGTAAAGAATCACGAGTTCTCTCAGTACCTTCGGAACCATGGTATACCTTAGCACCAAATCTTACTTTTTGGTAGCACATACATGAGACGCTTCTAGGAAAACCAAAATCACCATATGTTTCCATACAAATTTTGAGGCCCTCGATTACTCATGGTTTCCATCATCAGCCACCACCATGGTAAATATGGGACCTATTCGGAACAATACCCATAATATACAACAAAGAAAAAATGTTGAATGGTTGAACATACATAAAAAAAATACATATGGACAACCGAACATTTGACCTCCTCGTTTTTAGAAGTCGGTTAAAAATAGGGTCGTCTATGGACTTTTGGCCAATATCCTTTGTTTATTAAGAGCTGCACTATTAGATACCTATAGTGCTTTTGGTGAATCTACGGCGTGGTGGCGGTTAACCCGCTGTAAATATTTTGACCGTAAGCATTATTTATTTATTTTATTTTATAAAATTTAGTAAGCTTACGGCTAAACACAAGAACAAATACAAATGATACAAGTAAGATGCCCAATCACGGGTTTTCACAGGTAATCATAGAAAGAAAAAACTTCGACACAATTATGGTAAAGAAGTAGCATTACAAATCAATTACAACCCAGTGCGTATTCAGGTGTGAAGATTTTTTAACAAGATATTTCTTCATTTTGGAGACACTGATATTAAATTGCAATTTTTACTAGCACGTATATTAAAACTGTTTTACCTGTATGTAGTATTGACATATGGGACATGAAACAGTTTGTGTTGACGCATTTGAAAGGGACCTGTTACTTTACCCAGCTCACCATGTAATTCTGGGCAACCGTGCTGTTGGCCATTTTGAAAAAAAGAACATATAAATCTGCAATGGAATGGAAGCGAAAACGTTTAGGTTTTAACTAAGCCCCCAGGTCAGCACTGACCCGGCAATCGACTGACGTTAGTTACTGAATCAATATATAATCTGCCTTAAATTATACTTCTTTTAATATTTGGAATAGAAGCACTAACGAAGTTGTTGTATGATCTCTATAAATATTACCAGATAACTTATTACACAAGTTTACTCCCAATATAACTTCGGACACGTTTAACAACCTAACATTCCTTTTATCTAGATACAAAACATACCCAAAAGCTTAATTACGCTTGCTGGTAACTATATCAGGCTTCAAGGTCTTAGGGCCAAAGGGTCAGAATCTAGATTCTGTATAATTCTATTATTCTTACCACAATAGACAGAACAAACCAGTATAGCGACCTAGGCCGTTTGTACACCACACGCCGTGACCGTTATCGAGATAGTTTTGCAAAATCTTGGATTTCGCAAAATAAGAATCTAGATTCAATATAATTTTATAACTCTTACCACAATAAGCAAAACAAACCAGGATACCAACTAAACCCGTTTGTGAACCAGACGCCGTCACCGTCAACGAAACCATATTGCAAAATCTTGCATTTTCTTTATGTATGTTCAACCATAGCTCCGCCGTTTGTGAACCGATTTTCAAATTTTTTTCTTTATTGTATAGGGCATTGTTCCGAATAGGTCCATTAATAGGTAGAATTTTGGGGTTTTCGGCGTTGTTTTAAGAACTGAAAGCATATGCTACTGCAATTTAAAATTTATTCATAATCATCATCACTGCAATTACACCAGGCACCATTCATTATATTTTTATTATATCTCAGAACACCTCAAAATTTATATTCATAATCATCATCATCACAAAAGTGGTGACCTGATGAAGGGATCCTTGAGTAATCGAGGGAACACCTCGAAATTTGTATGGAAATATATAGTGATTTTGGTTTCCATAGAAGCGTCCAAGGTGTATATTACAAAAAAAAATAATTTGTTACCAAGGTATACCATGGTTCTGAAGGTACTGAGAGAAATCATGATTCCTTACAGATACAACTTTGGGGGTTTCGACCTTGTTTTAAGAACTGAAAGCATATGCTACTAAAATATATAATTTATTTATAATCATCATCGCTGCAATCACACCAGGCACCGTTCATTATGACCCTATTATATCCCAGAACACCTCCAATTAATAGGGAAATATGATTTTGGTTTCACGATAAGTATCCTTATCGTTTAGCACCAAAAAGTAAGATTTTGTACTAACGTAGATCTACCATGGATCACAAGGTGCTAATGTAACTTTTTATTCCTTAAGATACACGTTTGGAGATTTCGGCGTTGTTTTAGGAACCCAAAATATACGCTACTAAGCAAATTATCATAAAAAAAATATATCATCATCGTCATAGCTACAATGGCTTTATTCATCAACCCACCATAATTCAAGATAATTAATTATTCCGTCTCTTGTCGAGCGATTTTTCAGTTTTAAAGCGCACTACATACCTTAGCCGCCGATATTTGTCGACATTTTGTCGTTGAGCTTGGTTTAATTTCAAATTCGTTCAGTCGTTTAAATGTAAATAAGTAACAAACATGACACTCACAAACTTACAAACTTATAAACTTTTGAATTTATAATATTAGTAAGATAATATATTTGCCTTATGGAGCCAAGCTCACGAATGAGCCAAAGTTTCGACGTCTTACCAAAAAACGGTTGTGAAACGGCGTTGTGCTGTGTTTCGTTCAGTGAGTGAGCTTACCGGTGGCCCAACTTCCCTAATCTCTTTTCTTATTCCCAGGCGCGTGCACTCTATACTGGCTGTTCGTAAAAGCAGTTCGTTGCGGCGTTGTCTTGTTTATAGAAAAGTCCCTTTTACGAATGAAAAATGTCATTATTAATACAATTAAACCCGACGGACTTTGTTCTGCCGGTCTTTTACACTGTGGCTGAGTACCTCGCTGTATACTCATTGGAATACCGACCGGAAATGCACATGCTACTCTTCGGATGTTACGGCGACGGTAGTTGCTTTCCATCAGGTTAACCCTCTACTCCCTTGCCCCTTTAGTAACATAAAAAATGTATCATGCCTAGTGGTTCTCTGTAGGTATAGGCATTATAATTTTGAGTAGTCGGTTTTAATTTTTTGTTAAAAATAATAATTTAAAGTTTCTTTTTTTTGCGTATACTTTAAGTCCCACCAGGTAAAATTAAAAAATGATTCTGTGTCATTTTGGCTCATAGCTTCCAGAGAAATTTAGGGATTTTTCTTTTTGATCGTAATTGGCTGAAAAGAATATCCAAGTGTAAAATTTGACCTTTGGAAGGTTAATATGATAGTAACTGATGTGTGAATGCATTTTATGTCAGATGTATCCATGGGTTTCCTAGTGATTAACAATTATCAAAAAAATTAAAGTAAAGCAAAAACGGTGCTACATGGGTAATATTATTCTTATTTCAAAGTGAAAAAGTTTTGTGTCAGATTCATCTACGGTTTCTGTAGAAACTGTAATAATACTCTGATAATAAGCACAAAATAAATTAAATATAAGAGGCTCTTATACCAGAAATTTCATTTTTTGCAAATTATTGAATTTAAAAAAACTATTATTACTTTGCTACAATTGTTTCAGCGCCTTTCATAGAGTTTTTAGATATAGATTGTCATCGTCAGCAAAAAGCAAAACAAAAAAAATGTAAACATAGGCCATCGAGATGATACAAAGAGCAGAAAAAGAAATTCCCATATTTGGCGCTTAAGCAAGGTTGTCTTACCACCGTCGATGTTTTTTGTTTTTTTTTTTTCCTTTTTATTAATGTTTGTAATTTAGTAATCTACATATACCACAAAATAAAAAACAAAACTATCACACATTCAACCAATTCAATGTCTGATGTCTGTCATCACGTCGTTTCCTCCCCCGACGCGCTTCGGTTCCTGTCATGTACGGCTGACCTTTCCGCTTGTAACCTACATAGTAATTGAATCCCGTATGCCTGAATACCCCGTATCAATGTCGCCTGTAACGTTGCCACACAGCCCATACATTCTGCTGACTCATTTTGCGTTCTCCATTTTATTATTATAGGTAGTATGTTGAGTTAGTAGAGTCACTTTAAGTAAGTTAAGTTAAAACCTTTTTTTTTTGTTACTAGAAAGGTATAGGCGTCAGCTGTGATCGAAAAATGGAAGTTCTGGTTTTGGAGCCTTTATAATTATTAACCTTTCTTCTGAACATGAGTGGTGGTTGTAAAGAAAAATCTTCCAATCGAGGGAGGTGGTATTCATGCCTGGTTAGACCGGAGCCCAAGCTGTCGTATATATACTGTCGGACTTAAAAACTTCGATAGCGCAATACAGATAGATTGTAGCTCTTATTTTGGATATCGCCATGGTACCTCCACCAATAAAAAAGAAAATATGCATATAGTGACTGGACACAAATACGGTACGCTAATTAATTGCTATGCTATTTACGAAGCTCACGAACAAGCTTATACGACTTAATCAATAAGCTGTGAGCATGTAAAATCTAAATTGTGATAAAGTTATGGTTATGTAGTTGGAATTTTTAACGGGGTTTGGCTTACCACTTATTTCGAATAGCGCTTTTTGCCGCTGCTCGTCAGGATCGACCGCGGAAACCACTATGTAATGTGTGTCATGTCTTAAGACTCGCAATAGAATTAATCAGAAGAAAGATGAGAAAAGTAGGAAGAATTTCAGTTTCCCTCTCCAGTCACCACACAAAGCGGAAGAAAAACCTCGAGAGACTAGCTTAACAGTATTAAAATCATGGGATTAATCCGAAGAAAGATGAGGGAGGAAGTATTGCAGCTTTGCTCCCCGCGAAGTGGAAGAGAACACAGAAAACCGAAGTTTCATCAGTATGTCGACTGTAAATAATATTATGGTAATGGCTAATCCTGCATGAGTGTCGTAACACCCTCTTCTACCCGCGTAAAGAATAACAAAATGTCTAAGAAAATTTTATTGCTAACAGTTTACTTTTATGAAGGCACTTTATGAGGCTCCCGAGGATTTTCATATTTTAAACGTATAGCCAGTCGATAGTGACCTATTTTTATTTATCAAGTCCGATTCTACTGATGCAACCGTAATCAAATATAACGACGCATTTTCGGGGGTCCGACGCAAGTTACGTTGGAAAAATCCGACTAAATGTTGGATTTTTCCAAATCATTGTAAATGTTCGGCTGTCGGTTGAGTTGGACGATATAACACCAAATTATTTATATACAAATCAGCTTCTCTGATAGCACATACAATTTATCTCGGTCTATCTATATATTTATAATTTACATATTGGTAGGCTTACTCTTGTTGCTAAAATATTTTCTCCATTTTTTTCATGCAATGTCTAGGCTTTATTGTCGCGCGTCAGGCTTATGGACAAATAAATATTCGCATAATTTATTTAATGTCGATTGCGTCGTTAAACGCAGATAAACAAGGCCATAATTGGGATCATTACCTGCTCGCAGGCCCGGGTTAATGACCCACTAAATTTATTCTATTGTTTTTTAAAAATGACAGCTTTTATTTGTTAGTTGATACTGATAGTGTACCTAATTAGGACTATGTTAGTTGTGGATCCTACAAGGTTTTTTATACTGTAGACTTTTCTCTTCTAACGTCTTTAATTCTCTGAAAAAAAAAAATATTTTCCACACATACCGCGATTGACAATAAAGTTACAACACAACACTTAGGGCTAATGACCTCTACCACCTAAATTAATCGCAAGCACCATAGTTTGTATTTCTATGCGATGGCATGGTGACAAAAACTTTTGAACCAACGACGAAAACGTGTTTATCGGAATTATGTAGGATTGTGATTGTAGCTTGTAGGCATAATACAGGTGGGCCAATTTGGATAAAGTTTTTTAAAGATGATTTTCAAGCACCTATATATTAATACGCGAGCGGTAAACTTTGTACCCCTTGTTACGAAAGACGCGTAGATATAAAAGAATGAAAATGATTGACTTTATATTTTTTTACAGTTCCTCTAGACGGTGGATTTAAATATTAATGGTTGAATTTAGGCCACAGGGCGACCTCTGGTAATAATAATGAATCGATAATCGACTGGCTTGTAGTTGTACAGAATTTTTTTATTTCTTCGTTAATCTTTATTAATTCGATATTGCATCAGCTATAGCGCTGTCATAGCATATTATGGATATGTGCCAACTTCGCTTGAGCCCATAGCTGGCACAAAATAATATAGTTATCGGAATTTCTCAAATGCCGTGAATTTTCCCGTTATTGTTATGAAGCATGTAATGTAATTATTACAACAATGTAGCGAATGTCTGGATTGTGGCAGTGTAGTGTTATTTAATAAATATTTAAGGCGTTTTTACGACTCGAGCACATGTAGATTTTGTATCTGCTACGTACGTGAATTATATTGTTCTAATATTTAGTTCGATTAACGCACAAAAAATTTTAAAAAACTCGCTGCACTCGATGAGGAACCTCCAAAATTTCCTTCCAGTACAGATCAAAATTTCCCTTGTTCAAGCTCTCATCTTACCGATCCTCGACCGATGAGCTTTTAACGCTTGCAAAATCTTTGCATACTCTTTGTTTTTGGCTTAAAAAAAATTTACCACACATCAGCTCATCGGTCAAAGCTTAAGTGGCTTCCTATTCGTCTCCGCCGCAACTCCCATATCCTTTGCCTTGTATAAGATCCTGTATAATCCCCTCTCTCCCTCCTACCTTGTTGACCGTTTCAACTTTTCCCGCCCCCCCATACTCCATGCAGGTCCAACGTTAGTACAAACCTTTCGCTCCCACACCATCGTTCTAACTTCTATTCCTACACCTTCACTGTTCATGCAGTAAAATTGTGGAACTCTTTACCTCATACTATTCGCGACGTCTCTTCCATTAACATATTTAAAAGACGCTTAAAAGAACATTATCTTTCGCTATCTCAATCCATATAAATATCTTTATTAAATATACATATAGTATGTATGTATTATAGATAAATATAATATAGTCCTCTATGTCGTCGTTTCTGTGTAAATTGTAATAATTAAATGTATGTTGTGTAAAACAAATTGTTTAATAAAAATAAATAAAATTAAAAAAAACGGAAGTTTTAACTCAAATTGAAAAAGGTAGAAAATAGCTGCTCTAAAACTTAAGTTTATAATAAAATTCTCCGTATAACATTCTCCACAATCCACATAATGATATAATTAATATCTAACATTACAAAGATTCATAATGTTAAATATTAATTATATGATTTAGGCATTAAGTCTACCTTTGTACCATTATTGTGCATTTAGTATGAATAAATTGATTTATTAATTTATAATTCTTACATAAATCTGTATCTATTAATACAAAAATGAAGATTTGTTACTACAGTTAATTAAAACACTTAAAATATGTTTTTGTTGCCGCGAACAAGTAACAGTTTTAATGGAAAATGGGACGAGCGAAATTGGCGAGAAAGCGGGAGGACTGCCAAGAGCGTTGGCGCTAATTGTGGCGACGCGTCACGCGCGACTCCGCCACGCCTTATCAAATTGACAAATACTATGAATCAGTGTCACGATAATAGCGACACCACGCGACATTTTACGGGCGCCTAAAAAAATTTGGCGAATTTTCGTAGTTTTACCGCAACGAACCCTTGTGCGTTGTGTGGTAGAAAAAGTACGGCAATTTTCAGCATTTATGAGCCTCCGTTTCTGTTAGTCATACTACGCACTTCAATGCGCTGTACAGTCACAGTCGAATGATGCCAACATATTAGTGTACGTTTAGACGCTTAGTTATGACTTATGAATCAAGAATATATCTACATCAGTATGCCTTAAAGGTAAATTTAGAAATACTATTTCCTCAATGCACACATTTCGTTGGTCTCATTTAGAAGTTTAGTTCTAGAATTGGGGATGTCAAGAATGTAATTTCGCGCGTTAAAGCCAGGCTTATTGTTTATTGAAATAAAATATCGTAGCAAGTTTATTGTTAGTTTAATCCATACTAATACTAATTTATATTATAAATAGAAAAGTGTGTTTGTTTACACCTACATACTCTCGAAAAACATAGCCTTCCTTGGCGCTGTCGCAGCAAGGCTATGTTTTTTTCGATTTTTGATTGTTTGTTTCGAGAGTATTTATGTATGTGTTGTATAATTGTTTGTCACGCTCTGTAACCTAAATGGCTTGATGTACTTTAACGTATAAGGTATCGTATCAAAATGGAGGGCTTTAAAAAGATTTTCTAGAAATATACATAACTTGATGTACTAAATTGCAATGATTCCCGCAGTCGAGTTTTTTGTTTTTGGACATTTAGGTTGTTTGTTTGTCTTTCCTTCACGCCCAATCCAAGCTATAGTAATCCATATTTTTCGCATAGAGTTAGTTGGAGGGGCATTAAAACATCATGTTCCCAAAATATTTATATTTTAATGTGATTTCCGAATTTCACGAGTGCGCGAGCAAAAGCATGTTGGTATTTAGAAACAAAGTCAGTTTATTAAGAGTTTGTTAAGTCTTTTTGACATACCACTATTAGTAGGTAATATTCTGTTTACAGCCTAGACTGATACTCGAACGAACACAAAAGTCAAAACACATTCGTTTGTGTACTTAAACCATTACCACTGATTGATATTACCAACTCGGTGAACATAAATAAGCACTGATCAACGAACACATAAAATTATTTTATGTCCTCTCGCGCGTGTAACAAAACATTTGTTGGGAAAAATTGAAGGATGATTTTATTGCGTTTTGGTACGGCGAGAGATGATTCACCTCACGACACTATTTTTGTCACATTCGGTTCCGCATACTGGTACTTCGAGGGGCACCGAAATATAAGAAACACTTAAAAAGATGACTGCGTTGTAAATTCGTCCATGCTTTAATTTTTTAGGGTTTTGTACCCAAAAGGTAAAAACGGGACTCTATTACTAAGACTTTGATGTCTGTCATTCTGTCTGTCTCCAGGTTGTAGAGCTGGAGCTGTAATTCTCAAGAACGGTGATAGCTAGAGAGTTGAAATTATTATTAACACAAATTTAGCTTTGTATGATTCTTTAAACGTCATGCGAGATAATAGTTTTACCTTTGGAATTACCATATTGTATAAGCTCATACACATTGTATTAAATTTTCAACAATCACGGTAATGTAAATGCTAAATAAAAATATAATGTATTTACCGGTATATTTTTAAAATGTTGTCGACTAGTATGATAGGTAACATTTTTATGAGTTAAATTTACTGTACCGCTTAATATATTAAAATGGTCCATTATTAATTATCAAAGATTCCATAAAGAGTCCATTATCAAAGATTATGAATTATTTTAAATCTAGCTACACTTTACAGTTGCATTTCTAAGTATCTAATACTTAGGTACATTTAAGTCATGATAGAATGTAACAAATCCACATCAGTCAGCAAAGTTAGACTATTGATTTCTTCATAGTCACGTTGAGACGTTGATGGACGATGTCCGTTTCCACGTTCCATGGTACACTTATTCACTGGGCTTTAGGGGTTTTAGTTATTCAACGATTCCAGGATATCCATGCCGTAATTGATATTCGAGGCAGGCGCAGCGAACGCCGGTGCCGTATCCTCGGAAAACAACGAATCGTTAAAAGGTTGGTGATTGCCGTAACGTAGACGGTAGAACTCGTTACGCTGTCGATCGATTATGAAACTATGTTCTATTCGGTCCGAGACATTGACCTGTCTATTTGCGGCGATGGAACATATGCTCAACGGAACACAAATAACATTATATGCCAGGCTATTTCTGCCAGTGTCAGATGTCAGCAACCACGTCCCATCTGGCAGCGGCCTATATCTAGACCACCTGTACGTTGTGCGAATAACAGTAGACCTGCAAAAATTCTCAGCTACAAATGTTCACAATACTGTACATCATCAAGGAAAATATAAAATGTCCGATACAAAAATACAATATTTATGAAAGAATTTTATTCAGAGAGCTCTGCCAAAATAATTTGTAAGAGGAAAAGAAAAAATAAGTCTATAAGTAGTATTATACGACCGTTTACATAAATATGTAAATGTCATTGATACTTTGGCTATTTGATAACAAAAAGAGCTCGATGGTAGACAATTTACTTGAGCCTGAATATCTATTCGGGTAAACTCCTCCGAAAATATAAATGCTTATTTATAAGAGACCGTCTTTAGGGAAAATATTTGTAGCCATATTTATTTGGGTTTTTAATATTTAATTTTTAAATCTGGCGTGAAACGGCGTTGTGCTGTGTTTCGTTCAGTGAGTGAGTTTACCGGTGGCCCAACTTCCCTAATCCCCCGTCCCTATTCCCTCATTAATGACGGCAACGCACTTGTGACTCTTCGGATGTCACGAGTGTCCATGGGCGATGGCAGTTGCTTTCTATCAGGTAACCCGTCTGCTCGCTTGCCCCCTAAATATCATAAAAAAATGGTACAGGCTTTTGTTATAAGACTTAATAACAACACATACATCCTGTATTATGTAACCTGACCGCGTGACCCGCAGACAATTTAAAGGTCCGGATAAAATATTTTTAAGAAGACCGCTTAAGGCACCTGTGTCCCAACAGTAAATGGAAAAGTTGTTTCTAGAATTACCATAAACGCTGCACAAACAAAAACAAATGTAATTGTCTCTTATCTACGATAATTTAACTAATGTATTTTCCGGGGAAGGGCGGCAACGACCGAACCACAATAGTAACCCTCTTAATTCTTGATTAAGGCAACGTTGCGAGCGCCATTTTTGTAATGTAAATTTGTTCGTATAACAATCACTGTTACACGAACGATTTGTAACAGAGGGATTATTGATTCGAAGATTTCCATAAAGCTGAAAAAAAACTGATCTGACGCGACTGACCATCAAAAACGTCCGTGACTTACGTCAGACGCGGCTGACCGCCCATTTAAAACGTCCGCGACTTACGCCTTACAGTTTACACGCATCATACAATTATTATCCTAATCGCGGCTGTCAGTCGCGTCCGTATGTCGAGCTTTATGCCTAAAAAGTGAAAAACTTCACACGATACCGTGCAATATTTGCCAACTGAAAAAAAACATCCACTTGTATTTCGAATATTTTAAAAAATGTTGTCAAGTTTCCGCCTAGCATTACAGTAACGTTTACAAGTATCATTGTGGGAAGGCGCGGTTGATTCGTTAAAATTTTATGAAAATTACACAGCACTCAGTCAGTAAATTATACAGTCTAACGCATTTACGTCTGCCCTAGAGGGGACGCTTTGGCTGCCATAACCGGAGTTAACAACGAAATTATTCGCCCCTTAACAACGCCTCAGTCGCTCACTCACTTAATAGCCATACAATATACTCAGTGGACTGTGATGCTAAATAAGCTTTATTAGATATCTCTCAACTTTAACAGGTGCTTGTCTAGACAGGCGAAAAATTATCATTAATGTTTTCCGTAAAAAATCGTTGACAGAATTTAAAGTTAATTCGAATACGAATTTGATAGAACATTGGAATGTACTTCGATGACTCTAACGTGGCCGTTAAATCTAGACGTGGCCTGCCGAACTTAGCCAGTGTCACTAACTCACTATTTACCACTGTGTTTGACGAGAAAAGACGTTTGAATGCCCATTACTACCAAAATGTTTGGTTACTGTTTGGATAACTTAATTTTAAAAACAAATTGGTCATAAAGTCTACATAATATATTCAGTTGTAAAAATTTCATCTGTTCATTAAAGTTTGAAGCATTGAAACATAGAAAGGCGCTAAACGGGGAGGCATAATATTGTAGTATGCGTAGCGTTTTATTTATTGAAAATATATAGCATAAAAGCATATTTAAAAATAATATTGGTATACCACGCTCCTCCTCCATATCAACCATAACTGGAAGAAATTTCACGCTTTCACATCTGCGCGTCTTTCGTAAAAAGGGGTATAAGGTATTCTGCTCGCGTATTAATATATAGATAAGAAAAAGTAAATATAATGATTGCTACGGCAGCAATTCAGTTTCTCAGCGTCTGTACGAGCTGAGGGAGAACGAGTAAATATACTGATGCGGTAGGAACACACCCGTGACTGATGAGTCCATACCCCCGCGCTGAAATTCCGCGAAAACAAATACACCGGAACGTGCGTTTGTTTGGTAAACATTATCTATCACTTATTTGCCCCACCGAAAAGTGTTAGCGCTATTCTATTTAACGAAAAGCAACCAGCCTAGCTAACGATCTTAAGTGTTCCTACAACTTATTTAATAACTAGATTTCTGTGCCATAAAATTTTAGATATACCTCTTGTTATCCTTATCAGGCTACTTATAATAATAATATTTTAAATGCGAAAGAGTTTCAGTAAAGATTTAACCGTTTTCACTTCTTTGTAGTTGGCGATTCTACAAAGTCTTTGCTAAGCCCCCTGAACAGGAAACAGAGAAATAAATAGAGTTGCGGGTGACATTTGGTAAACCATATGACACTCAGAACCTCGTTTTGCCAAAATTCATTTATTTCATCGAACGCGTACATTTTTTAATCAAAAAGTAACCTATATGCATTTCTATAATTACTTGTCTGTTACCTGTTATGTCTTGTTTACACGTATTAAGTAGATAAGTATGTAACTAAATTTTAGTTAATAATTGCATGTAAACACAAAATTAGTAGCAAGTTGCAAGTTAAATGACTTAAAATTAAGTTAAAATTTAGTTAACTACTTATCTACTTAATACATGTAAACCAGACATTAAAGTTACAGACAGTCAGGCAGCATTGAGGAACCTGTAAGTTAATAAATAATTATATAAATATTAATATAATATCTATGCGCTTCACACCACGTCAGTCTGGCCCCGTGCTCAGTACCCGAGGGACTTGTGTTACAGTTACCAGACAGCGAAATGTTATTAAAGGTTATTAAAGGCCTACATGTTTGATGTTCTTAAATAAATTAGTATTTCTTTGCCCCTGTAACATTTCATTGTATTGTGTAAGCACAATGGAAATGTTAAAGCTCAGGCCGAGGCGTAGTCGCTTGTCATTAAAAGAATTCTAAACACGAAATCGATGTTGAGATCTCCGGCGACATTGAGGCGCGAGAAATACCGGATATAAAAGACTATTTTTATACGAAGGGACCGACAGAAAAATAATAAATAGTCTGTAATGGCGAAGAAGTCGTTGAAAATTGAACCTTGGCAGCCGTGAGGTTCTCTGAAGGTCAGAGGTAGGAATCAAGCTTGTTTATATTATACGAGTTCATAATTGTATATGTTATGAGAGTATATAAAATTAAATTTGAATGTATACTCGTAAAATACACCTCGTCTGATCTCTAATCCTGATTTAAACACTATAGTATACAAATAAAATATACAGGAACTAAATATAGAATATTAAACAAGAGGATGTTTGTGCACCTCAGATTTAATTTTTAGCGATTAAATGTTTGTACTTCTCTTCTGTTTATTTAATTAATTTACTCTACAAAGCCTTCGCGTCCCAAGAGAATTGAAAAATTCGTACTGTCCTTTGAGCAAATTACCTCATCATCACTCATTTGTCGTTCCTTCCAACCCACGTGGACTTACCACGTGCCACTTTCCTTGCGATGTTTATCGTCCTTCTTAACTTCCGTATCGTGTATATTACAGTAGGTCTGTTGTCTGTCCAACTAAGTACTTTTCTCCTATTTGAGATTTAAAAAGAACTTGATACTATTTCACTCGTTTAAAAAATAACACCTGATGACGACTTTGTCGAAACCGATCGTGTATTTATTATAAATTTGTAAAATCTGAGAAAATATAGTGGAAAAAGTGCAAGAATAGTGTGTTTCATTAAGTATGAACATGAATTTCCACCGTAAATCAACAGTACAATCAATGACATAAAAATAATGTATCGACCAATCGACATACAACAGTACAAGTTTGTCGTATATCTTGGAAAGAACCGCGCTGGCGGATGCGAGTCGTTACAACAGATTTATCGCGGCAGCCACAACACAAACACTAACTCGAATTAGCTACATTTATTGTTGCACGTCATAATTACTACTACAGCACGCAGCTCTAATATTTATGAACTGTTATTCCTCGGTCTACGGCAAATCGATGAATCAATAAAATGTAACGCGAAAATAATCCGTATATAATCCGGGTTCGATGATGGATTTCACGCACGGCAATATTACGAATTGTTCACGATGTTTAGTCCCGACACAACAACGACATCTTAATTTAAGTCGATAAAGATGTTTCGATTGAAAATAGATGTACAGACATTTTTATTTAACTACGAATGACGTACATTTAAGCTTTTAAGGCATTTGTGTTGTTTTAGGGGTAGTAAGTAGTATTTAAAGCATAAGTAGAATATTATAAATGATATTATAGTGAGTAGAGTATTACCAGGATGGCACGACCTACGAGTTACACGAACGAAGGTATGAACATACTACATGGTTTAACAATTGTGGCAAGTGCAATACAAAAGTACCTATATCATGTTAGGTATAGTGTAAAAATATTGTATGAACTATTTTATTTAAACAAGAAGCATGATTTATATTAATTTATTGCAATTTAACATGGATGCACCGCTTTTAAACCATAAAATAATATACAAATAACATGCACATCGTATAGCTATTTTGATCTTAAACTAATTCAATTGCAAACGCCTCTAAATCACCAAAGTCACAGGCAATAATTGGAAGAGTGACTACGGCAAAAATTCCAGGTAATGGCGCTAGATTTAGACGTCGACATTCAACATTTCTTAACAATGGGCAAAGTCGAGCATTTAAGTGCTTCATTTCCATTAAAATTCGAGCGTTATACTTGAAAAACAACGTTTTTCCCTAAAAATATTATTAGCGCCCTTGATGAAGCCGATATTAGAAACATACAGCATAATTTACTGCACTAATCCGACAGTTTATTGGTCCGTTGTATATGAAGTGACGTCACCGTGAAGCTGTAAGTGCGGCAACGTCACGGATTGGGCAACGTTACCGCATCACGTGTGACGTAACGCGCGCCGGCCGACGTGCGCAAAAAAACGCCCACTCGCCCGACGCGCGATCGCGGTCATTCGGATACAATCTACATTAGTGAGCCTAAACATATTTCTATTGCACTGTCTAAAACTAAAATAGATAATCTATACTCGACTGTGCTGAAATACACTTGCGATGTAGCTAACATATAGATATAGCTTCGCAGCTAGCTACGAATCTACTTATACACACACAGAGTCAAAAAACTTGAATATAATGTTTGTATTGGATGTAATAAATTTAGAACTGCATTCACAAAATAATTCCTAATTTAGCTTCAGTCCATTTTGTTGTGTTTAGACTTAGAAGTCCCCAAAATATGTATCCCACAGATTACACCCAGTCACGCCACTGGTCGTAGCTCTAACAAATTTTACAGAATATATACAGTGCTACATATTATTAAAGTTTTTCTCAATGTGATATTACTATGAGACCATTAGAAAACATTAGAGGATAGAGACAAATGGATAAGATGCTCTAATGTTTTATATATATATATATATAGCTCTTAAATTATCATTTAATCTATTATGTGACTGTTGGCTTCTATGACTAATGTATTTTGTTCATATTTTAAAAAATATTAATGACATAATTTCTGCAGTATCGATTCTAAGAAAGTAAATTAAAAATATATAATAACAATGATCTAATCAGCAGTAGGTATCAACCCACGAGCGTCAAGTGCCAACAGATATTAAAACCATTTCTTTTATAAAATAGAATGGCGACTACTTATTTAGCAATTCTTTTGTTACTCTCATAATCATTTAATTTATATAAATTTTAATAAAAACCTCTCTATCAAACATACAAAGTTTAACGCAGTCAGAGTTTATAAAAAAACAACATTTATAACAGATAGTTAATAGTCCATACTTCCATTTCCATACATCCATACCGATTACTGATATTAAAAAATGCAATAATGTGTCTTACTGTTTGTCTATTACCTCTTCACGCCCAAACCGTTGAACCGATTTTGCTGAAGTTTAGCATGGAAGTACTTTGATTCCCGGGGAAGGACATATGGTACTTTTTATCCCGGAAAAAATGTATGGCATAATTTGGTATTACTCATTTCTACGTAAATTTTGTCTGATTTCGCTAAAATATCTTCAACTAGTAGAAACATCTGCAAGACAAAGATCGTCGAAATGGCTGCCAAAGTCATCAAATTAGCCAAACACAAAGCTCGTAAAAACTGATGAAGAGATATAATATCTCAATGAGTATATGACTGTGTGCACACATATAGCGTACAACACCATCATAACAATATGCTATGTTTTGTTCCCGTTCAATCTTAATGAAAACAAAGTAATATCCTTATCGAAAAGTAATATTAAAATAAGTGGCATTATAAATTTTTAACTAATTGATGAACTAAAAAAATGTTTTAAAGCGATAAAATAAGTCGGGTTTTCCTTCCTGACGATATAACTCCAGAACGTAGGAACCGATTTCCACGGTTTTGCATTCGTTGGGAAGGTCTCGGGCTCCGTGAGGCTTATAGCTTTTTAGGAAAAATTTCTAGAGAAAAGCAGGGAAACCAGGGAAAATCAACTCCGACGAAGTCGTGAGCAAAAGCTAGTAATTTATATCATATAATAAGCTATAATTTTTATCACACAAAAGTCGAAGTCGCTGCAGTCCGAATTCAATGTTATGTCCTAAGAAGTCCAACATAACAGTACCTACACGATATTCATCTTTGTAGTTGACCTAAAGCTATATATAAATAATTTTCTCTATGATTGATGAATCCTTATGTTATATGAAAAATATCCAAAATTAAAGCATTTTTTAAAATAATTATTATTTTAAAAAATTATTATTTTAATTTTTAGTATTTCAAGCTTCTCTTCCATATCAACTAAAACAGTCTTTCGTAAAAAGGGGGAAAAAGTTTTCCGCTCACGTATTAATATATAGATATAACACATTGGATGGTATTTCTCGCAGGGTTGATACGCCATTCAAATAAATACCTTCAAACCGAATTGCAATCAAAGAAGCTCATCAAGGAAAGAGATGTCAAGTCCCTCACGCGACTAATTGGGTCGTAGCGGTGTATCTGTAGAGATAACGAGCCGGGCCCCGCACACCGGGCGATAAAATTCTATGTAGCGGCACGTTACAGTGACGTACTCGTTCTTAACCTTCTACAACTTTCTAGAGAACCGAAAATATAATGACTAGAGGTCGCCCTGTAGTCGACATTCGACCATAAATATTTAAATCTATCGTGGAGATAAGCTATAAAAAACTATAATCTATTCTTAATTCAATCACAGATTTCAATTTGGCGTAAAAGTCTCGTTACCAGGCCATTAAAGTTTATTTTAAAAAATCACAGACTTCAATCATATACAAAAGAGTATTTCGTGTATAATTATCGTGTCATGTCAAAATATTGCAGTGTTCTATTTATTGTAATTATGCAAGATTAATCGATATTTTTCACCACGCTTCTCCTCCATATCAACTATGACTGGAAGAAAATTGATTCTTTTACATCTACGCGTCTTTCATAAAATGGGGTACGAAGTTTTCCGCTCGTGTAATTATATATAGGGACTATAGTGCTTTTGCCCAATCTAGACGGTATTTGTCATTAATTCGTCGTCACATTTGTCATTTCTATGCAAACCGCGATTGCCAACAAAAAGGGACTACACAACTCTTTATTGTCAATCGCGGTTGTATATAACAAGTTTTATACATATAACATCATATAAATAACCATATAAATAACAAGTTTTTGACAGAGGGTTAATGCCTACCAACGCCAAGATTGGCCGAAAGCATTGAAGATTAATCCATCGCTTGCGTTACAGTCGCGAAGCAACGTCGATACTTCTAATTTCACCCGATTATGTCTGTAATTTTGTAAAGTCGTTCCTATTGGCTTATTAAGTAGATCATTCTTTTGAATATAAAAAAAAAAAATTCCGAATAGCGAAAGAAATGTGTTTTTGTTTATTTTGGCTCAGCCCACGCCTTAAATATTTACGTTGATTAACGTTAATTAAGTTAACAGCTTACTGGCTTATCCTTAGTATAATATAGTGTCAATATTATGTATTCCAAATATGACCCAATTTATTTGGGCCAATCGATTAAGCCAATAACTATTTCCACGCCTCTGAGGTGAGAAAGACTATTAAAAAAAATAATAAATGAGGTTTTAATACAAATTTAGAATAGCATCTCTCGCTACATCCTGAGTAAGCTCTATATTTCATTCAACAAAAAGTTTAAAGATCACCCTTTAAATAAACAATAGCTACCAAAATCGCCATGTTGCTTAAGCCATTTAGTATCTTAATCCGAGGATAATCCAGCTGATATCAACCACAACGTAATAATCCTCCATCATTTGGGCCGTTATATAAAAATTAAACAGCTATAAAGCTTGCCCAGGCCGGCATCAATTATAGAGCTAAGCTCTTAATGTTATCGTTAATGAAGCAGCAAATGTTTTCATACTAAAACTATCAAACAGCAGAGTTTTGTTAATTGGCAGTAATAATTATTGATGTCTGAAACCAATACTTATATAATCTTCGATTAAGCTGCTAATCTGATTTCGACGAAATGTTGTATGATAATACCAGCCCCCCTAGACAAATGGCAAGCGAATATCACTTGGCGTGTTTTTGTATGGGATTGATATTGTCGAACGACGACTAGATCACGTAACTTTTCGTTCGATAGTGTCAATCCCATACAAAAACACGCCAAGCGATGTACGTGAACAATAATCTCTTGCCATTTGTCTAGGGGGGCAGGATAGAATGTAAATAGTTTAAAATGGAGAAATAATAAACCAAAGCGGAACGACGTTGTGGGAAAAGACCATTTTTTTTCATCCAAAGACCAATTTTATTAGACCACAATCACAAAACACTGGATATAATAAGTCCATAAAGACCCACAATACTTCATATATAATAGGGTAATCACAAACCTGAAAGTTATTTTAGGAACTTCCCCGAAAAAGTATCTAATGAGCCCCTGGCCACGCGCCAGCGGTTGTCACTCACACATTGTCTACGGAAACTTCTGAGACCACTATAATAGCCCATTAATTGGCCATTATAATGATACTTTCAATATTTAATAACACTTCTATTATTCCCGTAGAAATTTCCAAATATACGGGAATTTAAGCCCGGCCGCACGTTATCCCAATTTCTGATAAAAAAACATCGGACGCCACTCAAACATCACACAAAAGCTATCAGCGGACAATGGTCCACAACAAAACATAATTATTATGAACAGCATACGTTTCGGGTTTATTTTTCTGATCAGAAATACTTATAATGTGGGGCCGGACTTAATGTTCTCGATCACCTCATAAACGATTCAAATAAATTGGGAAAGAATTTCTGCTATTTTCTATTTGTGTTGTAAAGAATTTTTACTGTTGTAAACTCGAACTCACAGGTGGCTAATCGGACTGGAGATAACATATCCGGGATAGTTTTTGTGTTGTCCGTCAGACATCAAAGGAAAATCCTGCACACAATGATAAAACGGATTATATGTGCTTGATTGTACTGTTGATTCACGGTGGAAATTCATGTTCATACTTAATGAAACCAACTTTTCTTGCACCTTTTCATATATTTTCTTAGATTTTACGAATTTATATTTATTATACATACGTAAAATCTAGGAAAATATAGTGGGAAAAGTGCAAGAAAAGTGCGTTTCAGTAAGTATAGAACGGATTGTTTTTAGAACGAAATGTTTTTAGTATTTTGTGGACATTTTTCGTAACATTTAATTTATTATTGATTGATTTTCATTCTTTCTTAACGCTCGGGATACAATAGGCTAGTTTTTCAAGTAAAAGAGCAAGGTAGTGTCAGTAAGCTAGCAAGCTAGTACTAATATGCTTCGTGTGGTTCAAACTCGCTTTAATTTTAAGTTCGTAAACTAAGTAAATTTCTTGACAAGTCAGTGTGACGAAGAAAACTAGCTTACTGCCCTAGCTTTAAAAGTAGCTTCGTACATCCCGGGCATGTAATTAATGTAAATATCTCTATTAAAATTGACCTTTCATGGCAGGTCATATTAAAGACCACCTAGTTATATAATTCTATAATAATGGTGTTACAAATGCGGACATTCGTTTCTTCAAGTTAAGCTATAAAAGCTAACGTTGGGTTGTTAAGTTTATGACGCTGGCCCACTTGGCAAGTGATGTAGGACCTATCTGGGTTCTAGAATACCGGGACTGTAATTCCACTAGATATTATCAATTATTCTGCGAAGTAAAATAATAAAAAAGCAAGTTTATCAATAACAAAGTAATACAATAAAAGTTTGTCAGCATTAAGAAATTTATTGAAATTAAGAAGATTTTTTTTGTAATACAGTAGCATTTTTCAACATTTACCTTCCCTGTGTATGTGTACCTATACTACAAAAGGTTGGTATCTTATAAGCTATACATATATAACGCTACATACAAATGATATTTCCTCACCAGAACAAAATTGTCTGCTTCTATTTAATATATGCATATGGCTTTAAGCGAATAAAATCCAAATAAAATGTTTAAATTAGCTAATTACTTTATCAAGAAAAAATTAAAACTTTAAGCTTGTGATCGTTATAGTTTCTGAGATTTTATGATTAGTAATCTTATAAGTAGATAATAAGAGTATTATTTAAGAAGTCTTAGGTGTTATATGAGTATTATTATAAAACTTACGACCTTATACAGAAGGTAGTAGAGTGCAGAATATGCGTCGCAGTAACATATTAGTGCGAGCGTTTTCAAATCCGCTTTGTGCAGCTCTAATAGCTCTACAGCCTACGGGCCACTTGACTCTGTCGTCTTAAACGCCACTCGGCAGACACTTAAATACTTTCTCAAAGCAAAAACATAAGAATGGGAACGGATTTGCAAACAAACTGTTGAACGTAAGGGGAACGTTATTGTGAAGATTTGCTTTGTTTACGATTACGATCTCGATTTGACACGAAAAAGTTACCTAAGTTATAATAATAATTGTGAATAAATCAAGAAACCTCCTCAATGAATTCGCTTATTCGTCCCCACTGTTATTCTTCATAACTATATATAGTCTGGCTACTATAAGTTGAACCTAGAAAAGCCTTCCAAATTCAAAAATTCTGTAGATGGTATCACACAATTGTAGTGGCAAAAAAGGTTTTGATCATTATCAGATCATGAGGCCTAAACACGAGTATTTCAATATAAGTTTTTGTAAAAAGTCAAGTGTTGTTCTTATTGAGGTTTATAAGAAGTAGTCGTATTGTTTGTTATAAATGAAATACATTGCAAGTAAAATTGACTCTGAATTCCCAATGGAGCGACAAAAACCTGTTTCTCATAACTTTTTATATATGGTATTTTCATACATTTTTTATGAAAACATCATTTATTTAGATAAATAACATGACATGTCTCACATAAGACACCAAAGATCATGAACGTAATAATACTCACGATCAAGTATCAAAGTTATGAAATCCAGTTGTAGTGCAACTTTAACCGAAAATGTTGCAAGTAAAAATAAATGCTATTTTCAACTTTTAGTAGCCAGACTATATAAGGTAAACTACAAGCACGTGCATCTCATTATGGCGATCGTAGTAAACACATAGAAGTCGTATGACAGTATTGCAATGACGAAGCGTGACAGTGGTCACAGGCGATGACGTGTCCCCCGAAATAGCCACCTGGGGGGGTGCCAGAGGGGAATGCCAACTGGGTAAACCAAAGCCCTATATTTTATTGTGATGTAACTATTACAAAATAGTGGGACTGAAATAAAAGAAGATCCGCCAAATCCCATTTTTGTATGGGATTACCCAGGCCTGGCGCGAAATTGATGTACCTCAGTTTTTACATTGAAAGTAACAAAAACATTATATACTTTTCGGTATTCACATGCTATCACAGATTTTTTTGCCTGTTGAACTTTCATAGGCGTTCTATGTAAAAATAGATTTTTTAAGAGAAACCTCGTCTTTTTTAGTTCATTAACATTGAAATAAATATGACATATAAGCACATATTTTTATTTGCAGTTATATTTTATTTAAAAAAAAATATATGAACTTGACATAAATAAATTGGATAGCAAAAAAAACTATGTTAACATGTGAATTTAGCAAAACCGAAACCATACAATTGTTTTGCTATTTTTGCTTTAAAAACCGATGTATACATTGCTTTAGCGCCGGGTCTGGGCGGATCTCCATGGCAGAATGTACCGATCTGCCGTTTCATTACAGTACAAGATAGTAGATGACCAAAAATCCGATCTCGAAAATCGTTAATTGCTCAGGAACATTTGACATTCGTCGAAAGTCAGTCTTCACAAAATTTAATTAAAACCGTTATTGACTTTATAATGAATAGTTATTTACTAGATTGGACAATTTTATTCATTGAGACTTTTAATAACTGTAGATATTATTTGATTACAATTACATCAAAAGGTTTATAAACTCGATATGAACACCGAACAATATTCATAAAATCCATTACGATTATTAATAAACGATGACGATTGTACCAAATACAATCAGAACCACTCAGAACCTTATCACCGAGGTATAAGGTCGGGAAGTGATAAAGTGTACACTACAGTGACGTCACTGAACACATGTACTAGGAAGCTGCTCATCTGGTGACCCGACCTTGCTCCTCCCGTTTTATTTCGAGCACCCAACGATATTTTATTCATATCCTAAAGTCCATTTGCACGGTACAGGTGCGACCTTCGAGTCTGTTCTTCGGTTATTACCACTTACCGTGTTGGTTTTATTTCGATATTTCTTTTATGGCAGAGGCAGTCTCATAATAAGTTAGAGAGTATATTCTAACATACCAACATGGCGATGATTTGGATAGCAAAAGCCTAATAATGTACTAAGACTTGTGTATAATACAAAGTTCCAAAATATGTCAAGTCAAAGTTGATGTTTTGAGTGAAATTTCTTTGCTATTTAATAATTAGATAATATAATAATTATAATAAAAATGTTAACAAAATAAGAATGTACCAAGTAATATTTTCATAGTAGTTGGTAGATAGAAATTACGGTCCTAGCTGTTGGGTCGTTTGGTAATATAAAATATAAAATTTAAATTAAAGCGTCATCTGTTATCTGGGTTTGATATAACGCGACCAGATTATGTAGGCCGCCGTCCACTTATGAATTAACTTCTCCATAAAGGGGCCCATAAAATCTTTGTATCTACTCTTTTATCTTCTCTAAGTATCACAGAGCCTCATATAAGTTAAAGATGGTCCTGAATAATACGTTACGTACGTTCTACAGAATCTAGTAATGAGTCTATTTAAAAAAAAAGTTTTGTTTTAAAGATTGATCAAACATTTAATTAAGTAAAACTTAAAAATTCCTCTCTCGTTTAAACATTTCATAGTTAATTACGTGTCGTTTCAGTGAGTTTAACCGGATGAAACTAAATGTGGATATTTATAATATTCACAACTCGCTTGTCTTTAAATAAATACGATATGAACATCTGTCAGATTTATTTTTATTTCGGAACACCTCGCCTAGCAAGTAGCAGTAGAATTTAATTATTTTTAACAAATGTTCTCGAAAATGATTAGGAAACAGAACAGATTATCTGAAAAGACTGTTTAAATTTTCATTTACCGGCTAGGTTTTGGTCAGTTTTACGCTTGTTTAAAAAAGCTTCAATGCGAAATTCTTATTTTATATATGTGCGTATGTTTGTTACTGAGCTCCTACTAAGGGACTGGAACGTTCGAGGAAAATTGAGAACGTCTTTAGATTTACAAGAAATTGAGCCCGTTAGGTCATCTAACGGGTCCGCTAGTAAAGCTTATTACAAAAACGGTATTATAAAGACGTGTAAACTATTCATACGAGAAGTCTATCGGCTCCACCAAGGTTTATGGTTAAACTTTATTGTTGAAGTTATCAGATCGATTACTTATCAGAATTTCTTTACAATCTCTATCAGTGTGTGACCTAAAGTCCATATCTGCAACATATTTCAGGCTGTAGAAGTGGGTCACGGTTGTCGACGAAACACATGCCGAGAATCGCCAATATGTCGTCCTCGTGAGGAATATGAGATCAGCGATATACTGCATAACTTATACTTTATACAAAATATACATAACGTATACTTAATACACAATATAATATGATTTTTTTATGATATTTAGGGGACAAGCGAGCAGACGGGTTACCTGATGGAAAGCAAATACCGTCGCCCATGTACACTCATCATGGACATCGCAAGTGCGTTGCTGACCTTTATGAGGGAATAGGGAATGGAAATAGGGATAGGTGGATTAGGGAAGATGGGCCACCGGTAAACTCACTCACTAAGCGAAACAGCGTTTTGCACCAGCTCTCTGTGAGACAATGGTATCACTCCGGTCAAGCCGGCCCCTTCATGACGAAGCATGGCTCTCCCACGGCAAAACCTTTTAGCCGGCAAAATTGTATGCTTCGATCAACATTTTTAGGGACTCCTCATTTTTACATTGCTGATTATTATTAAGGTACATTATACTCGTATATAGGTTACATATTCCAGTATTAGGTATCTAGTCCATAATCAGTTAGTTGGATTTTTAGCTTTTTTTCTTCTAATAATGCAGTAATAACATAATTGGTTCAGTTTATACCATATCTAATCATAAACTCTTCCAATATATTTAATTATCTCTTACATTTAGAATTAGCTTGTTATCATCCCTTGTTTAAACTTTAACTAAAACTCTTTACGACAGTTAATAACATAACATTGTTTTCCATTTAAGTTACAATCAAAACAAAATTATAATAAAAAATTAAAGATACGCTTTAAAAATCATGAGTATCTTTATGATCGGCAACTGAACACAATAACATTTACCTGCTACCAGTTTACATATGTTAAGAATATTGTGTATTCTTATAGCATCATAAAAATTTTGTGGCACCTGCGCATGTTAAAACACATTTGAAGAAAATTATAGTCGAATGTAGATGGAAATTTATTTGGAACAATCCAATTGATTTTAGTTCAAACAAAATTTCAAAAAATCTGGCAGCATATTCAATCAATACACAACTATATTTTACTTTGGTTTTGGTGGTACGGTCTGGTTAAAGTAATTGAAAAAACTCTCGTATTAAAAAAAACTACTCTTAAACAGCACATTCAAATCTTCAGACTCGCTAGACTGCTTCCGTTCTACTCTAACAAACATGAAAAGACGTTGTTAGAGCTCCTATATTCTTTTTTTTTATTATGATATTTAGGGAGCAGATGGGTTACCTGATGGAAAGCAACTGTCGTCGCCTATAGACACTCGTACACATCCGAAGACTTGCAAGTGCGTTGCCGGTCTTTATGAGGGAATATGGATAGGGGAATTAGAGAAGTTGGGCTACCGGTAAACTAATTCACTGAACGAAACACAGCACAACGCCGTTTCACGCCGATTTTCTGTGAGGCCGTGGTGTTGTTCTCCGGTCGAGCCGGCCCATTCGTACCGAAGCATGGCTCTGCCACGGTAATGAGCATCCGTATGAGATCGGAAAATGTCTCAGTGGTACACGCCTCCACCTGGGTTCGAATCTACTTAGCAAAGGTCTTACGGACTACGGACGCTCTGTTCCAGTTGCTTAAGGAGAATCGGGGTACTACGTACATATTGAATTTACGATAGTATAATTGGTGAATTATATTAGTATTTCAGTATCTGAACATAGTAGATATAATTGTGGGGCTAATTATAGTCGGCACTGTGATTTGTTATCAACTTATCAGCCATAATAGCTCGTCCTACCGGTATCGGAGCGATACCGTATCTACGTCATTACGAACGTTACCAGATAACTGTGTGAATTATTATGCATTTATATCACCATCGGATTCGCCCTGTCAAAGTGGACTGAGGAAAATTATTTTCAGAACAACTTGTGTAACTGGCAAATATATTTCGTTTATATGGTCTATAGTTCTATACAACAAGGGTAATACAGTAAAACAGTAACACACACATATGACGGTTTTCATATTCTGAAAAAGTTTATCTATACATGCATCCAGTACTTGTAACGTTTTATATTTGCACAGATTTTGTTTCCTTCTATAATCAGACGATTAAAAGGAATGTGATATGACGATTTTCAGATAACATAGATATTATGTAAGGTATTGCTGTAATATGAATTGAAAATGTCTCAAACGAAAGGAGTAAAAAAGGATCGTTCAATCAAAAATCAAAATCTTTTTATTCAAAATAAGTAGTTTAAGTTCACTTATCTTTCGGACACATATATTTTTTGTCGTGTTTGTAATTATGACTTTTTTGTTACAATAAAGAGTTTTTTTTTATAATTATAATATTGCTGTATGTAGCTTTCCTACACTGGAAGTAGTGCACTCACTTTATTTACATTATACGGTGAAGGTTATCCTGCTAGAGCTTATAGTTAATAGAAGTGCAGATTTGTTTGTTTACCTTGTTATCTGTTCCATAAATATACGCTACAAACTCAACGCCCAAATATATCAGAGAATCAGCGATAGATTTATAAAGATATCATTTTATAGAAGACAGAATTATAAACTTTTTTTGGGTATTTTTTTAAACCTATTTCATATTTAAAAACAAATGTTAAAAACCTAGTCCTCGCTGCCAATTTATGCAGTAACGTTCATTAGCCTTTATGGTCAATGATCAAAAGCCCTTAGTATAAAATTATTTTTTTTATTTTAAAAGTATTATTTACCGACTTTTATTTAAGTTCAATAATCAAAATGAATATCACTGTAGTAGAGTTGAAACTACGATCAA
Source organism: Cyclargus thomasi (assembly GCA_026546445.1). Taxonomy (NCBI): domain Eukaryota; kingdom Metazoa; phylum Arthropoda; class Insecta; order Lepidoptera; family Lycaenidae; genus Cyclargus; species Cyclargus thomasi. Next base: position 29,017 of record JAOTAV010007633.1, on the reverse strand, counting down.
TGTAATATTAATCCATTTAATTCATGTTTACAGTCCTAAGCTAACTCCTATAATTTTATATTAATAATGTTTACAAAATTTAAGCTAAATGAATAAACCCTATAGTAGATCAAACAGTAGGGATAGAAGATTTTAATAAAACATTACATGAAAATTTCACAAGCAATCCGAGATTATTTTTTTAGGACTTAATAGCCATCTACTGTTTGTATATATACCAGAATTGCAGTAAAATACTTTATCATTTATAGTAACAGTATTTTAAATCTAAGTTAAATGATAACGAAGACCGAATTCGCTAAAGACCGGAGAAATATCACACTATAGTATAGATTCTCATTACGTATTTTATTCATGTAAGTCGAGTTCCAGCCGAGACTATTACGTCGGATCTCCATACAGTTTTTTCTAATAAAGTTCTAATGAAATATCTTGACTCTCGCGATCAATTCTAAGTAAGAAAGTGAATGCAATTTCCCGGAAGATAAATAAAATGGAATATTAAATTTTATTTTAACATTTTGAAAACGTTTGCATTGGAAGAGTTTTAACTGACTTTGGAAACTGGATACCTTTGTTCCTATTACACCCTCCCGAAGAACAAAGCAGAAATCTAGATAGTAGAACTATTTTGCATACTTGCTAATGCTAGCACCTAAAAGACACAATCGTAATCTCTTTCTAAATACAAAGTTATCATTAGTAAATCTCAAGTATTTGGTAGTGTATGCGTGAGGAGTGAGGACGATGCGGAGTGAAAATAGATTGTTATGTTAGGCGTGTCGTACACTAAAGTCGACTATTCGTATCTGCGGGTTGTGTCGGCGGCGCGGCACAGCGGATGATGTCAAAGGCTCGTCATGTTGCCCGCCAATATAAAAAAAGTCGTTGCAATGAAAAAAGTCGCCAATCTAGGCCGCCGACAAAATGTTTGCGACATATTATGCCGTCGAATCAGCGACGTTGGTGTGTAGAGCGCTTTATTTACACGCGGCGGCGGGCGGCGGACGATCTTTAGTTGACCTTTACCTTCCTTAATATCAGGGACACTGAATTGGGATACAATTTTGGGTTCAAAAGTCTGATGAGGGTCGAATATTTTCAGTGGATAATTTCATTAAAGTTTAGATATTAATTAAGAAACTACCGCCCATTTCGAACAATATGGACTGTAGAAAGTTAGTGAATAACTTTAATTGCAAAACATAAGTGACATCAGCAGGATTAGTATGACCACACTCGAAATTATTTCTTATCCGTGTTAAAAACTAGTTACAAATAATAAACCTCTTTCAATTCAAGTCCTATGTATATGTTTCATCTCTTTTCCTCATGCATTTGTAAGAGTAAATAACGACTGCCTCAAAACGTACTTGCTGCCTTAAAACGTACCTCGAAGAACTTTCAGCATACAAATTATTTATTCACAACTCACAAGATGTAGCAGAGAACTTCATATTTCGTAGTCTTAAACTTTTAACATTTTGTATGAAACAAGTTATAATGGTGAATATTTTTGCTGTTATGACTCCATTCTTCGTTAGATAAAACTCTTCAAAGTGCTGTAATATCTAACAAAGAAGTATGCAATTTTGACGGTTCATCAAAACACAGTTTTATAATGATTTTAAACGGGACAGACATATTATGAAGCTAACCATGAATATACAAATGACAATATCCCATCGTATTTAAACTTCTATATAAGGGGTTTCGAAAACTCTCTTTAATAAGTTTTACTTGACCTTATCTACGTCGCACGATCTGAGGAAACAGGAATACTCTAGTATTGGTTTGTCATGTGATGTCCACATGTGTACTTCCGCGTGGACCGCGAGAGCGATTAAAAACTCGACCTTGGTGCTAAGCGTGTAAACAGCCCGTTGGCAACCGTCGCCGGCCGGAATGCGGCTTGTTTACAGCGCAGATAAAATTATTAACAGCTATCATATTGGCTATCATTAAAAATATATTCCATTTTCGCGCATGGCTACACTCTACCAGGCCAAAGAATTTTCCTGTTTATGTCAAATTTTCACGATGAGTGTTTCGCACAAATTATCATTTTATGGGCCACGTAAACGTTTGATTGTGAGGAATGTGAAATTTACTAATTTTATGTAAAGAAAAATAGGGTTGGAAAGGACTGAATTTATCGATTCGTGTCTGATCATTAAACTGAGGGATTTACTTGCATATTATGGTAGTAAACATTAATTATCAAAAAAACTACAGCATAAGTAATGTACAACCAGTACTCGAGCACTGACGTGTTTCCTAGAACGAGTTTCCTACAGAAACTCTAAGAAAAATATGAAGTCAACTGAAACTGAGATGTAGCAATCGTTAAATATGAAATGAATTATGAAAAACAGTTTACTCGGCCAACTAACTTCAAAGTCAACGCTACAATAAACTAGTCTACGTCTCAATCGCGCCGGAACTTTTATGATTGCCTCATTGTTAGGTAATAAAGTATAGAAAAATATACAAACACCGTCCGTCATAAACATCGGCGTTGAGAGGTTAACGCGCTGTAATTATACGTCTGCCATCGCCCGTCGATACTGTCACAACATCGCCTCAGCTCCACCAATTAACGCACGCACACCTCCAGTTCGGACCACGCGAATGTCTGTGATGGAAACTGTGCGGACAGTCCCAAGGATTCACAATTCGGACCGTGGACGGCGCCCAGCGTGATACACACTCTATCAAGGTTTCGAAATAGACTGTGAAATACACTTTGTAGTCATGTTTGCGTTAGGATTGTTGAAGTTGTTGTCCATCTTTTTTGGTAAAATTTGACTCTGTGAGAGTCTTATGCCGGTTCTTTTCCATGTTCCGTGGGATAGTTTCGGAACCCGCGGTAGGCACCGAGGCTCAGATTTTTTTAACTAAATCTGAAAAAAATAATGTTGATTTGAATTCTGAGGTTTATTATGACGCATGATCATTTTGGCATGAGTATAGCAGGTATTATTCATTAAGCGTTCTTGTTGTAAATGAGATAATAATCATAATTAATGAACTATGATTATTATCTCATCAAAATATTGATAAATACCAATATTATTTTAAAATAATAAATTTTAAATTTGGAAAACTACTCTCTCTACTCTACTAGCTCCTCCTTTATAATATCTACTATAACTGGGAAATTTTTCATACTTTTTCATCTTTGCGTCTTTTGTAAAAAAAGGGTACATAGTTTTCCGCTCGCGTATTAATATATAGATGAAGTAAAAAATATTAGAAAGCATTTATAATACAATCCATCGTCGAATAAATCTAAAAATAAGTTAAGTTCATAATGTAAATATGCATGATCTATTTCACACCATTATCGATCGCTCGCCACTATCGGGTCAAATACCCAACCATAAATTATACGTAGCGTGATGAAAACTGGATTCGAGTAGTTATTAATTGAAGAACCGTGTTTACCGCGGACCATTAAAGTTCGTTTTAAATGTAACGTTGAGTTCAAAATTAAAATAGCACCACTCGGAATCCGGAACGTTAATTTTTAAGCACGCATTATCATTATTACGCATAAATCTGTTTTGACCAAAGATTATCAGTTTTACCTAAACTTTAGCGGTGTAACAGGCCCTAAAAGTGTTTTAAATTACCTGATACTTAGAGTCACACGAAAAGTCCCAAAAAAAAAGTCCGGCTGACCCACATTCGATGGTGTAAACTGTAAAGTTGTCGGTACAGCGCCGTAACGTTTGTATGTTTATATTTGTACAAAGTTCCTGACTTTTAAAGTCATCACAGGCGATATATCTCCGTGCTCGTAAACGGTACGCTAATGATTTTATACGGTTTTTGTAGTTTACGCCTCCCGTCGGGCGGTTTGATGCGCGTCGGATCAATCGAAGCACTCAAATAAGCGTCGCGAAAAACAGAGGAATGCGTTTTTGGGAAATGATAATTTAAAAAGTTTTAAAAGGTGTTACGACCCAAAAGAGCCATACTATATTGCTCTGTTGCGTTGCGTACTGGGTATGGGGAAGGTGTGGAAAGTATTATACCGAAACATATGTCTACATCGCAGTGATATATATTTTAAGAGGCACCTTCAGTTCACACGAGATCAATGTGGCATAATATTATTATAATTGTGAACAAAACATGTTATTAACAAAACAGAGCAATGTGGTTTTCTGCTTCTCAAAATTTAATTTAGATATTAATGAAATTTCTTTAAATTGATATCGGTTATAATTAGATATAGAGTAAACTTAGTATATAGCTCACTTTAACTTTAACAATATTGCTTCGTTAGGGCACAATGGAACCCAAAAAAACACACTTTTCCATTTATAATATTAATTATGGAACTGTTTAAAAAATTAAATTAAAGGTTCATATATCTTCATACCACATAATAGGTGATCATTTCCTAAGATGACGCCATACTAGACAGATATCGTAGCCTCATTTTGTCGATACACAGGATTTTATATGGGATTTGTACCATTTGTGTATGGGTCACATGTACAAATCCCATATAAAAATCCTAGTAAACGCGAAACGCGTTCACTGTCGAATATCAAACAAAAACTCGCACTCGGCACTCTGTGAAAACCTTTGCTCGAATTAGAAAGAACATTTCGTGGATTTAAATTCCTGAGTTTTAGACAAAACGTCCCGCGAGAGAAACAAAATGCTGCGCCTTAACTAACGCAAAACAAAAGCACAAATTACAGTAGTTTTAAATTACCTTAGGTTCATTATAAAAAAACTAATTGTATATTTAATAGAACAAAGGGAAAGTTAGCAATGGCGTCTACAATAGCTGTGGGGGACAAAGGCGGCTTAAAAACTTTGTCACCGGAATATAGGTTAAAACATGTTGAACGACGAGACTATTTGTTTCGACGTACACAAAACGCATACAACACAACACGGTTTATTTTTAATTTGCTGAAAATCGCGACATTTCAACTTAAATAAAATTATTTCCATACACGGGAATGATATGGAACTTTCAGGTTTCGTTTTGTATCGAATTTTAATTTAAATTGAAAATGGAATAACCGGGGTTCATTTTTTTACTAATAAAATAGATTTATTAAAAAAAATACCTTTTTTAGGTTTGCGCTTGTATCACTTGTATTAAAACTTAATAATATCATTTTCAATTGAACTTTAACAAAAAATTACATTACAAAGTCATGAAGAGAAAGTTTTATCAAATTTAATGGGCTATAAAAATTTATTACTGTGAATTACTATGTTAAGTAAGCAATAACCACGGCGATGAAAGGTCTGTAGGCTTTATCGACATAATGGGCAAGATGACTTTATTTTTGTTGGTAATTTAAGACGTCCTAAAAATAGAAATCTCGGCGCAAAAATAACTCTATAAGCTTGATAGCTTAGAGTTATTTTTTCACTTTCATTTTTGAGAGAATCTCATGAGTATTCTCTTAAAAATGTATTTGTCAATTTAAAAATCACAAAAAATAGATCTTCCCAAAACGCTACATACAGAACGGTACTCCATTATGACGTCACTTACCCATAGTTTGTACGCATCGCGGGAAGACTTTGTTCGATAGCTAAATTTAATATTGCGTTTATGAAAGTGGTTTTAACTAACCTAACTTTTTGAATAGTATATATTAAAAAAAATTACTAAAAATCGACTTGCCTGTCCAACTTTTAAGGGTTGTTACAAAAAAAAAGCTATGAGGCTGAAATTTTGGATTTTTTAAACTTTTATGTCTTCTTTTTTGACCTAGTCATCTAGCCCATTATAACCTTGTTGAACTATAATCGTCTTTTAAAATTCAGGGTAATTAAAAATAATGCAAGAATTTCATTAATCATATATACGTTTTGAACGTGTTGCTTGTGTCTAATACATATCTAGTTTATTTTGTCGCAATATTTAGCCCAACAACCAAACTTAATATACTTAGCACAATCTAAATTGTTAACTACTATTTAAATTTTAATACGACCACTAAACCGACTTTGCAGAAATTAAAGTATTGAGATACTTTGAGTCCCAGGGAAGGACATAGGATACTTTTATTCCGAAAAAATGTACGGTTTCGACGCGATAAACGAATTTGGCACAACAGAGTTACGGGCATTATCTAGTTTGCAATAAAAGCAAGAATTCGTAGAGCACTCGTAGACGTTTCGTAGACGACCTCTACGTGCTACGCGCGCGTAGAGCCTATCTTCTATAATAGACTTCAACGCAACTTAGCTTCTGAGAATCTGTCAAAGAAGTTGTGAATAGGCTAACAGAAACTGTATCAGTAAGCGGCGAAACAATCCCTTAAAACATTAAAGAAATCATTACTTATATTAGAATACAGTGGAAGTATATTGGCAGCTATTAAAGGGACTTGTACACTATTAGTTGTAAAATCAAACCGGTGCTTGCTATAACGAACAAACCATTCTTATATTATGCCACAGACACTTACAAGACCACAAAAGAAGAGCTTTAGTATACTTTTTATTCTGGTATACTTCTATGCAGTTTACGTGCAGATAGACAGAATCGTGATCAACAATGACAATGATTGCAGGTAAAGTAATCGAGTATTATAAATCTGATAACCTGTTACATAAAAACCTGTTGCGGTGAGGCCGGGGGGCAGGTGGGGGGAGAGCGGACACAGAGCTCTTTGTTCTCGGCGATCGATACCAAAACAAACACCTTCCACTTACCCAGTACCTTACAGGACACATGCAAAGTACTAAACACCACATGGTCTGCGCCAGTCTGGGTTACTCGTGAAATGTTGTCTCTTTCGTTCCCTGAGCGTATGAAAGAGAGGCGACGATGACGATGAGAGACGGCGATTTGACGTTTAGACCAGTCTCGGTGGAAAGTCTATAGGGCCATTTAAATACTAGCAGCAGTGCTAGTGGGACAGAACATGACGTGACACTAAAGTGTCATCGTTTGACGTTTGTATAACGTAGAAGGCATAGGCATATAATGTGTTAGGGGGGTTCGTGAGAGCAAATTTTTACATATTTTTTATTCTACATGTAACATGACTAATGCGACAAAAACGCCAATATAAAAATATATTTGTATGTATATTGTATAAATTGGAATTTGGCCAAGTGTGCTCCGGTCCACGAGCCCTAATGCAGTTATTTACTGCCCTCTTGTACAAAATATATTGTAAATTGTTTGTTTTCAATACAATCTGGAGCTCGTATATTTCGGGTGCAACTGCCGGAAAAGATGCGTATTTATTTATGGAAAGCTTTTAATTTTTGAAGCTTCGTCTTAAGTTACGATAAACGTGAGAGCTGGCAAATATTTGCAGTGAATTGCAATGAAATACACACACATTCTCATCTACACTAATAATATATAGTTGGAGAGTTTTTTATTTGTTTAAAGGAGCATATCTTAGGAACTCCATTCATCGAAAGAGGCTATAAAACATCACGCTTTTCATTAACATTAAATATTATGATAATATTAATACCAATTGCAATAAAATAGGAAACACTTTTAATATGTTAGTATTACAAAAAAATTAAAAAACAGTTAAATACTATCATTCTTCAAAATTAAATGAACGAGTACTAAAAAACCTAAAAAGTGCAAAGATTAAAAAAGGACCACTCGTCCCGCTCTACGGTCGCCTCTTGAAATATCCCTTATCGATTTTATAATTGTTTTATAAGTGGGTACAAGCCGCTATCACATGATGAAATAATCTCTCAAGCGTTCGTACACATGATGTATGCCAAATGTATATTGGACTCGATTGCCGATCTCTGAATTTCATTTCGCCTTGTTTATGTTAACAACATGTCGTAATTTAGTTTTATCTCTGACATTATGTTGTTCCTTTTTATAATTAACACTGATGTATTAATATTTTTTTTATAAAAATCGTAATTAAAATAGAGGATTAAATGTTGATTGCACTTTCATTGTTCAATATGTCTGGTTTTTCTTTTGTCTTTTCGCTCGAGATTGGCGGTATGGCTCATTAACATTCTGTCAAATTTCTATTCAGCCGCAATTGTCAACAAAAAAGTGACAACACCTAGCTGTACTCATCATCGTCATCGATTATATAAAGCCTGCATTACATTTATGTATACTATCTATAAAATCTGTTTGTAACAAAGAGTTGATTATTTCTTGTACTAGTAAGAGGGTAAGCGACTAGAATATGATACAATTTATATTGATTTTAATTTAATTATTTATTTTTCCATGTTACCTTAAATAATCTCGAATGCATATTTTGTGTGTATAATAACGAGACTTTAGTAGGTTCTCGTATGTACGTAACGCTTAGGGCATTTCGGCCAGACTCCACGTTACTGGATCAATATGATACGTTATTCAACTTTTATAACTTGTACGTGAACCGACGTACGGCCGACGGAGACTGTGACACTTTTCGACCTTATCACTTGACAATAAGGCTTAAAATTAGTACATAAATATTTCTGTATGCTGTACAGCATACAGAAACTTGTCCATCGTAACAACAAGACGCAATCGATATTACGCCTGAAATTACCCCCTATGTATACGTCTTTATAATTCAATGGCCTATTAAATATTTATTAATCACTCACTGTTTAAATACAGACTGGACACGATTGGAATATATTACTAGACACAAAAAACATATAGTACGGTAGGTTTTATTATTATTACTACAGCAATCATTCTACTATAATTGTAGTTGTTTTCAACTTTTACAATTTTTTTTTACTAAATTTCTACTTAATTTGTAAATATTGGTACGAAATTATGCCTTCCGAAATAAGAAACACAATATATAAAGACGAGTAAATATTTTCGAACTTATACCCTGCATAAAAAGATTGAAGCTTCTAAATTAAATAAAAGAAATATTCATTTCAAAATAATTCGAAAGACAAATTTTGTTTATAGGTAAGGAGGTAACTGTTATATTAGCTACGAACTATTGGACTACCAATTCACCGCAACACTTTGTTTAGAAGTAGGCCGCAAAGCCGATTCCATTGTGTTTGCCGACAGCCACTTTTCCGTTACAGGGGAATGATGTTTGGAGGCTAACTGACTAAATGCCTAGTGGTTTTATTTAAGGATAGAGTTTCAAGATATTTTAGGGTATGTAATTAGTATTATTATTATTTTTTTGCTATATTATTTTCATCGTTATGTTCCGTTTCAAGAAAATGCGCCTATTCTACCTTCTCAGCATCTTCCTAAGGTTGGCTGGTAGAGAATGCCACAAGGCATTAAGCCCGCCTTTGTAAATATTTGCATAAAGTGTTTAAATAAATAAATATTACCTATATGTATGATGTTACACCAAATATTTATAGTAACAGAAATTTTAATTTTCATTATGATTTTACAGATTTCTTTGCATTTTTAGTGCAAAATTAGCCTAGTAACATTCATACCTTCTGGTTACTTGGAAATTGGTTATTTAGTGTTTCTGTATGTAGTATCTAAGTTATAACATACACACTTATACAACGACGGTTTAACGAAAATAAAAAAGTTAGATATGTAATTAAATTGGTGTCGGAGAAAGGTTGTTAATAAGAAAAATTTCAATGGATAACATGAACACTAAAATTATCGCTTTTGACAAATATTTAGATACGATGACGACGTCCGTCGGGCCCCGTGGTTAGTCATTACGTAATAATTATTCATAGTAGCAAATAAAATAAAGGCATACGATTACTTAGTGGCATGAAATTCTTATCGCCGGCTACTTAACTAATTGACCCAAAAATAATTACTATTATTTTAGTAAAAAAAGTTTCGTAATTTGGAAAATTACAAATCTTCGATAATGTAAACTTCAGCAAACCAATATTTGTTAAATAATTTATTATAATTAGTTTATTGCCATATATCTCATCTATACCAATGTATGATTGTTTATTTGTTCTTTTTAAATTCCCAAACCACCAAATGAAGCAAACAATTGACTTGATTTTGTCACAGATTTAATTAAAAGGACGAAGAGTAATAAAAGCTCATTTTTGGTTTTAGAAAAACATATTTTTTTATGTTATAAGTTTAACTAAACAGTGCTAACGATTAGGAAATATTTAGACGCCAGTCAACATTAAGATTTATTAAACTTGATAAACATTAGTCAAAAAGTCACAGAAACCAAGCAGGCATAAGTACAATAGATAGACCATAGTAAAGTATATAATAGTCAGCAGTTTCCACGTTTTTTGTAAAACAAGCAAGCAAATTATAAAAATAACAATTGGAAAAATACAAAAAAGAAAATATTGTTACACTGACTTCCGCTCCACATCAGCATAAATTCAAGCTGTTACCATTTAAGTTAACATAACTTTAGTTTTAAGTTGAATTATTTTTTTAATAAATTGAAGTTTTTATATGTATATAATATAAAATACCTCAATTATATTATATACTTATATATAATACGGCAGTGTAGTAAAGAACAGCTTTAAGTCTGACTCTGCTGCTACTGCTCTGACTATCCAAAATGAAAATCATCATTTCCCTAAAAAGCCTTGTGCTAGCAGCTTTAGAGGTAGAAGAAAACCTCATGAAAATGCATTACAATATTTCCCTGCACTCTACTCCTTAGATCGTTATTCGTATCTCTATTCTCACTAAACTGTAATACTGGCAGTGATATTCATTATGCTGTAACCGAGGTAATCTTTACTCGTAATGAACAACTGCACTTACAATAAATTCTATTTGACTAATAAATTAACCTGCGAGTCTTTAAATAGAACAAAACGACGGATGAAAGTCGGCAATCGTTTGCAAAATTTCGGGAATAACCGTCGACACACTGCTATATCGCACTCGATTCTCACATATCTTTAAATATCTCCGTAAGTTCTAAAATATTGTACAACTACTGCCAACCGCCGAGCTTTCGAGTGTCGCGGTCGCGAAAATGGGTCACAAAACTGTAATGCACTTACACCAATCGATGCGAATACCAAAACCATATTTTAATTAACCCACTCGGTTCGCCCCCGGCACCGAGCACTCGCATCCGAGGCGCCTTCGCCCCTTTATCTACGTCTTCCATCGCGGGACCGCACGCTCGGTATTATGTAAATAAAAAAATTGAACGATAATGTTCCATGTTTACCTCGTACGCCCTCGTCGTGGAGAGTCGACTCCGAGGAGGTCGGTAGTTCCGCTATCGATCGGTCAACCACCACGTAAGGCCCGAGACCCCAACGAGCACACTGACGGAGAGTAATTATCACTGATCAATCACTGCCGGGAGAGCGGTAGGCCGGTGTCGCGGTGACGGTCGCCGATGACGGGCGCGTGACGGGCGCGTGTCGAACTGGCCGTGTGCTGGCCGACTGCGCGCTGCTGCTATTTGCGCTCGCCGCCCGCCCTGCCGCCCTCGCCGCTCTGCCGCCCCGCGCCGCCCGAGCTTTCTCTGCGCAGCGCAACAAACGAACACTTCTTTCAGGATGCTTTCATTGTTATTCACTTAAAGCGTCCCAAGGTGAGCCGTTAAAAATAAAATCAATGGCTAAATTAAATGCCAATAGATTATACGTTATTCACATGCGTTTTTCGTGGTATACGTTTGGGAGCTTTTAGAATTCAGTTGATACTGAGATATGTACAACTAATCTGTAAAGAATAGTTAATTTTTCGATCGTACTTACTACTTAGGAGTACCGAGGCAGATAATACCTCCGTTCTTTAAGCGGCTTCTACAGAATGTGAGTCAGTTTGAGCTATGAAAGCTATGGTGCAATGGTCTGTGTTATTGGGTGCTCAGTAAAGACAAGGACGTACCGACTTTTGACGCACCCATTGATAGGGTTTGCCCCACGGGCCTCCTCGGGTGTTTGCAGCCACTCTTGTCAACTGTCGGCCTTCTTCTGAAAAGACTTCACGGAGGGTTACACAGATCGTACAGCATGCATCGTACAATACTTCCTGTTCCGGCAGGCTTCTATATCGACGGCGACGGCGTCTGTTATATCTTTTGTAGCAGCCACTGGCTCGTTGTGCATTCTTGCTGCAGACAATTCAGCTCCGGACGCCAAGAATCAAACTCAGCCTACTGGTAAATTCGTCACTGTCCGTAGGCATATTCTGAGTGATGAGTTAACATTAGCCATTTAGCTATTAGGAATTAGGAACGCATTACCAACTGTTTGTCATGCCGTTTTTTTCATTGGACAATAGATGTCGCTTCACAACAATGTAGCAAACATTGTTGTGAAGCGACATTATAGCCATATCTTTGTGTTATTTTCCCACATATTTTTGGCATAAGTACGTGGGCAAACGAGCAAACGGGACACCTGATGGAAAGCAACTAACGTCGCCCACGGACACTCGCAATATCAAGGGTTGCAGGTGAGTTGCCTGTCTTTAATTTGTAATGTTAATATAATACCGAGATTTTACAGTGTTTGTCAAGAAAAACGGTTGAAAACGTGTCGTTTTAACCTGCGTTAAACGGTAGGCCGTTTGATTTAAGTTTAACAAATGTATGATGGTAGATTTAAGTTTAACAAATGTATGATAATAGATATAATATAAAAAATATTTAAAAAGATCTACAAAAATCCGCAAGGGCATATTGCTGTTCTAATCAATATAATATTTGTCCTGAAAAATATTAAAATTTAGCGACAAGAGGGAGTTGAACTCACGCATAAATATTTCGGTATAATTATAAAGCAAAAATATTTTTAGTGTTTTAAACGGCTATAAGGTACATCATGGATTTTTAAAACGCTAGAAAAAGAGAAAGCTCAAAGAAGGTCCCGAAAAATGGTCTCTTTGATGGTCCCAAATTATTATTTTTTTGTACTTTTTAAAAACCGTGCAGTGTACGGTTTTTTTGTACTAAACAGTAAAAGCCAATTAAATTATTTATTAATACCATTTGATCTAATCAGAAGTCGGCTGCCAACAGGGTAACCCCCTCGGTCCTGCAATTTTCAGTCTTGCTATTCACCTATCATCGAACTGCTAAATTCAAAATTTGACGTGTGGTATCTGGTATCGACGACGGACGACGGTACCCTTGCTGGTGACGCTCCCACAGTTCTTTCAGATCTTCGCAATTAATTCGCGATTTCCAAATCATAGGTTTAATTTTGAACCTGGGGAAGTGTGAACTTTTCGTTATTGATGGTTGTGGGGATAGGGACAACAAAATCTCCGATTTTAAAGACCTAGCCCCACAGCTATCCATAATTGGAAAAGATTCATTCTTTCTTTTGAGCTTACCTATTCTAGCTGTTTACTTTTCGGATTATGTTGACAAATAAAGCACAAAATTGTAATGAGAGCGTCTCCTTCAAATTAATAGTCACATGGCTTTCACTTTTCATTCAATATTGTTTATTCCTTTCCAAATTTACGTATGTTTTACGGTGTTGTCATCTCTGAAACTCTCCACAACTTCTACAGAGCCTAAACCACACCTTAAAACATACGCTGAATATTAACTTTGACGGCCGATCATGGACCCAAGCGACACTTCCCATAAGGTTCGGTGGCCTGGGAATTCGCAAAACTGCGGACATAGCCTTACCGGCCTTCTTGTTATCAGTCCACGCGAATCGGGCACTAATAGGTAGTATATTAGAGCATTCATCTTGCCCACCCATTATTCCTTTTGCGGACGAGGCCAAGATCGCCTGAGACACTGCTAGTGCGGGCAGGGAGGTTACCGCGGCCACTTCCTCTCATGAGGCTCTGGGACGAGCCCATCTGGGGTCTGGTGCGTAACAAACTCTTTAACATGTCAACCAGCGCCGCAGAACGGACTCGGCTTTTGGCCGTGGAAAGGTGGGAGTAAGGCGCTTGGCTGCAGGTACTACCATCAAAAAACAACTTTGCTGGACCGAAACAATTTGCGCCTAGCTATTGCCCTGCGTCTTAGTGTACCGCATGTCGTACCACATCAACGTGTTTGCGGCGCACGTGTGGACAGCTACGGCCACCATAGCTTGCGCTGCTCGCGTAGCGCAGGACGTTTTTCGCGGCATCACAACCTCGATGACCTCATCCGTCGGTCTCACTGCCGGAGTGCCAGCTACACTGGAGTCCTCTGATTTGGCGCGTGACGATGACAAGAGACCCGATAGCATAACTCTGGTCCTCTGGAGTCTTGGACGGGCCCTCGTGTGGGATGCGACTTGTGTCGACACACTCGCCCCTTCCCATGTACAGGGCACCTCAAGCTGTGCAAGCGCAGCCGCAAACCAGACGGAGAACCTCAAGCGGCGCATATAATATAAAAACTTCAGTGGATATCTCATGTTTGAGGCGTTTGGGGTGGAAACCCTATGCACTTGTGGTCCCCAGACAGCCGGGAGCTATCTGGCACAACGGGTAGCAATTGCCATCCAACGGGGAAATGCAATTAGTTTGCTTGGTACTCTGCCAGTTGGGACAATTTGGACAAGGTTTTCTTTTCATAGTTTTTATACTTTTATTTCAAGTTTGTATACTTTACTTTGTAATGTTTAGTCGATAATTTAATTTATTAAATTAATAACTTTGTCTTTGGATTCATTTCTTATCGTTTCCTAGCTATGAGCTTCAGAAACCTATTTAATTTGAATGTAAGTAATTGATTGTACTGTTGGTTTTTAGTGGAAATTCATGTCAGCTTCAGTGAAACACACTTTTACATGCACTATTTCCACTATATAACACGACTGGTTTCGACAAAGGGGACAAACACATTACCACATTTTTCTTATATAATATATATTATTACTTTTATATATTTACTTTTATATAATATATATTACTTTTATTACCAGAATCTTTTCTGCCAAACAACATTAGCACGATTATTGTTTGGCTACATTTCTTCTTCTTGTTCTTCTTCTTCTTCTTTTACTCATGGCAAACAATTGTTGGCTACATTTGCTCACTTAAAAAAAGTAGGTGACAGATGTCCAGATGACAACTGTCACATGTTTCATTTGACCAGATTTGTCAGTTATGCGAATAAGCGAAACTTTGTTTTGCGTTTAAGTTGGTCGCTAATCGTTACAAAAGATCTAAAATATTATAAAAGCCGGCTTAAATTTTGTAACATTTAATAAAGTAATATTTGCAAACAAGTGTACTAAACGTTTATATGTCTAAAGTTTTAAAACGTAAATTATGTTACAAGAAGCAAATTAGTTCTCTTTGTAGCCTTTGCAGTTAGAATTCATAAACTTTCGCTATGGCTAGATGGAAATTACTTCGTCAGGATTATGGAAATGATGAGTTCGAGTTTTTCGAGGGTAATGAAGTTACAGTTGGAAGAGATCCAAGCAACACTGTCGCTCTCAAAAGTTTGGTCATATCCAGAAACCATTGCTTAATAAACTTTAAAAGAGACGAAGTTTTAATAACTGATTTAAAGGTTTGTTGTTTTAGCCATAACTTTCTATCTTGAGATCTGAGAACAACAATCTACAACTACACAACAATCAACACATCTAGCAACATGCAAAGTCTGGACATCAGACACATTAATCTATTGTATTAATACCTTAGACTTAATAGTGGAACAACCCACACAATATTCACAAAACTGAAAATTATAACCATCCTATTGGCTTTGCTTTTTGCTGTTTAATTTGTATATTCTGATTAATACCAGACTAAAATATTATGTTCATTATACCTATTCTGGGAGGTATATAACTATATTATGCCTTAATATTAACCAAAATCCTATAAACACATCAAATGTTTTGTTGAGTTTGAGACATTTAAACTTGTAACCCAGCAGAACACTGCTCACTAACCAGTTCAAAAAAGGCATAAATAATATTATTTCTAAACCTACCTTATATACCTTAACTTAAATGAAGCATTTATTATAGTTATGAAAAGCTCTCATTCTAATTTTAAGATAAATATTTTACTTATTTCTCTGTCAACCACTGCACCTTAAGCTACCAACGCAGTTAGTTGGTAACTTTAGGTACAAACTTTGGGACCAGACTGATATGGTGTAAACTTCCATAGATATTATTATTTCAGAGTGCCAATGGTGTTTATATAGGAAAACAGAAAATAACTCCAAATGTTCCATTTTCTATTAAAGATTCTGAAATTATTGGTTTTGGATGGACATATGGTGTACAAGGAAATATTCAAGATAATCAAAAGTTTATGTATAAACTCATTAAGGATAGGAAACTTGCCGAAAAAATTAAATTTGAAAAGCTTGATGAACTAGAAATAATTGAAGCCGAAATAGAAAATTTAAAAAAGAAGAATACTGATAAAAGTTTACAGCTAAGAAGCAAATCACCAGTACTTGAAACAAGGCAACCTTTAAAAAGAAAATTGCAGCTTAAATCTAAAGACAACAAGGAGAACATCTCATCAAAGAATAATAAAATAAAATGCTATAGAGAAGAAGGTAGTGTTGTGGTCATTTCAGATAATGAAGGTGAAGAAATTAAAAATGAGATGGAAGAAGTTTGCTCAAAAAGAATCAAAAGTGAACCACAAGACAACACTAATTCATGCCTATCAAATAACATTGATGAGAAGAATGAACATTTTAGTTATGAGGCCTTTGATATCAAACAAGAATACTTGGGCTATGATGATGAAGCAATTGTAATAGAGAGTGATGAAGACAGTGAATCTGAGAAATGGTTTATGAGACTGTCACAGAGTTCCCCTGGAAAGCCTTTTGAAAAGATCAAGGAGAGACTGAAAACTCCAACAAAAGACAGCTCATACAGTCAGTTAGAAGATTTCTTCTTTGATGATGATAGAGTTGAAAAACAAAGAAGTGAAACTGATGAAGATGAAATAATGGATGACTTAATTACAATACCACAATTTCCACCTGATGACAACAGGACAGAAGTAGATGGTAGTTTAAGTATTCCATCAATTCCTGTTAGCATCTCAACAGCTGATAAAAGTAATTTAGAAAAGGATGCACATACAAATATTGGAGCAGCTGCTGCCACTAATGATATGAAAAAAATTCAAATTATAGAACCACTTCAACAATCTAGCAGGAGAAAAGCACATACTGCAGCAGAAAGTAAGTACTTGCACATAATTTATGCATACCAAATTTTCTCAATTTTACAGTATTCATTTGGTAAATATAATAAAAATTTTAAAAAGTCTCCAAATTTTATCTCAACATCTTAAGGCAACAATATTGTGTACAAAACTATCTGACAGACCAATACTGTTTCAATTTACTGTATTATCTACAAGGTTTATATGCTATTTTAGGTAAAACTAAAACATCATCAAAATCTACTCATCATTCAAGGAGTAAAAAGTCCTCAAAAAGCAATTCTTCCAGCAGAAAAAGCATATCAAACTCACAGAAAGAGGAAAGAAAAAAGAAGCTAAAAGATTTGGCTAACAAAGAAAAAGATGAAGGCAAGTCTGATAAAAAAGATAATTTAATAAATGAAGATAATGCTAACAAAACAATTATCAATGTAAAAGTAACTTCATCAAATAGGGGTGCTTTTTTGACTAATGAAGATGTTTCTTATAAACCAATTACAAAAAAAGACATGTCAACCAAACATAAACATCATGCAGAAAGTCATAATGAAGCACTGGTTAAAGATCAAATCCCTAAAGTAAGCAAATTAAAGAAAACCAAACTTCCAAAATCAAGTCCTCATAGTGAATTTTCACCTCAAAATAAAATGCAACAAGATCGAAGCCAATTACAAGCAGCATCAAAGAATGAAAGATTAGGTAAAGCTTATGAGCAGTCTAAAAAACCAGTGTCTGTTGTTGAGCCATCTCCAAGGGAGCCCATGAAGAAGAAAGTGAGGTTCTCAGATACTTTACATTCGATTCATGAATTCCAAATAGAACCTGGTAATAGAATGAAAAAAACGAGCTCAGCCAAAACTGCTCTTTTGGATAGAGTGCCCAAAATGCCCGTGTACTCATTAAAAAACGTTATTCTAATGAAAATTCTTCGATGGAATTCTCAATGGCTGAGCGAGCAAGCTAACATTGTGGAGCCTCCGCCTATTTTGGGTCACAATAATCTGCCTCTGGCCCTTTTCCATTCCTTTGAAAGTCATGAGCAATATGTTGGGTGAGTATACAACTATGATATAAAGTATTGTTATGATACAGTAGAATGTCATGTCTTGAATATTAATACTTCAGTTTTAATCATGTTTCTAAACAAGGGACCATCCATATGTGACTCAAACTTTATGAATTTTAGTGAACTGTGGTTACATTGCAATTTTACATCTAAAAATTTAAACCATCTCAATATTTCAAGTTTTCATATTAATATTTATTATTCAATCTGATATGTGATGTCGCAAGACTAAGTTAAATATTAACTAAAACAATTATTTAATTAAACACAAAATGAATATTAATTCCAATAATGTAATTTTAGAATGGTTGGAGATTTACTCTTAATGGAAATCTGGGAGTGTCTGTCACAGGCTTATTTGAAGGAACGGGACAACAACAGCACCATACCATTCCAGATTGAGTCTTTACCACCAGTACCTCCACAAGAGAGATACTTTGAACTTATTAATATTAATGTTAATGGTGAGTGTTCTATACACAACATGTTATTGTTTCCTTAAATCATTTATTTTCCTACCTCAGGCTTAGGTAGCCTTGGATAAGTATAGGTTAATTATATCATATTTTTAAGTATATAATAACACGTCTTTTTATACAAACCTATCATTTTGTATACATATTATTAGTAAAACAATTTTATTTCAGTTTCGTTCCCCTCGTCCAATACGAAAAATTTGCCAAGAGTTGGAGAGATACTGACTATAGAGTTTGGTGCAGAAAATAACAAAACATGTAGATTTTTCTATGTACACAATGTAAGGACTCTCCCATCGCCTCCAAGTGAGTATTTATGTTAAATAATTAATTAATTGATAAAAGGAGAGAACCATATAATAAAAAAATGTGTTTTGTGGTCCTTCAGGAATTAAAATTTCTCACAAAAATATATTGATACGACAGTTACAGCAATAATAGTAGTAGTATCATCATTGATGATAAAACTTATTCATCCTAAGTCAATGGTTATCTCATCATAATACGTAATCCTGTTGTTATTTATATATCTATATATCTAAGAGAATCGAAATATCTCTTCAAGCTAACAAGCTCACGAATGGTTTAGATAAAATTGAATAAACCACAGCACTTGTCAGTCAAATGTCTGAAGAATTAGCTACGGCCAAAGTTAGTAGCTAATTATAGTTTCCTTTACAAAGCTTGCACACGTATGTTAAGCGTGCGCCCGACAGAGGCGTTCATATTGTGCGCAAGAGTTTACCCTCTATACGCAGTGCTGATATATAGGTAAATATGGGCAAATATGCTTTAATTGAATGGTTAAATAAAAAAAGGAAATTAAAAAACAAATAAGAAACAATGATATTCAGTCGTAGTCAACAGCTCCTGATTATATACTACGTTCGGGTATAGTACTCTAAACTAAGTGAGCAGGTTGTACTGTTGGTTGTACTGTACACAAAACTGCATTAACACAACCTAATGTAGAATTCACTGTGAATATAGCAGCACTGAAAGCAAAAAAATCATTATTTATTTGGGCAAACTTATGCCGCTGGTGCGTGTTTTCACGTTGTTACGACGGAATACCTGCGCTCCTTATCGCTAATATAAATTAGTTTTTAATAGAATTTTGAATGGCTTATTAATGGGTTTAAAAAAAGTGATAAGCAATATATCCTCCCAGTTCAAATTTTATTATCTACTATTTTAATTCCATGGAAAGATAGCAAGTATGCATAGTAGCTGGTGACACATCTATACTTCTATACTACTATTACAAATGCAAAAGTGTGTCTGTCTGTTCATCTGTTACCTCAAACCGCTGAATTTCGGTATGGAGATACTTTGAGAAGGACATAGCATACATTTTATCTCGAAAAATTAACGTTTCCCGCGCCGCATCTAGTACATAATAGGTGTGAGAAAACTATGCCTGGCCGCAGCGTGCCGGGTCTCAGTGGAAAAATCTGCCGCATGCCGCTCACCATGACGGAGCGTGCCGATAATTTAAATTATTATAATTGTAATCTGAATTTAAATAAATTTTTTCTTTCCCGTTTATAATAGTTGTTTG
This sequence comes from Cyclargus thomasi, assembly GCA_026546445.1. NCBI lineage: Eukaryota > Metazoa > Arthropoda > Insecta > Lepidoptera > Lycaenidae > Cyclargus > Cyclargus thomasi. Next base: position 8,888 of record JAOTAV010007633.1, on the reverse strand, counting down.
CATATTTCTTCTAAAATCTACAAAACCGTATTAAACCACGGATTTTAGTAGAAATAGTAGAATATAGCAATGTTTTTGGTATATCGAGTCCCTAGTAATTCAAAAGTGGTCACACTGACGTACTCAAAGTCCTTCAATGCGATGAGATACGGCCACTCCATCAAAGTGGGTGCTTACCTAATAACCTCGTCGCAGAGACGAGCCAGACAAAGTGCACGGGCACAATCTAACTTTTCTAGAAACGTTTCATCGTATTTTGTAACCCTCATAACGTTGGCTTGATTATAATAATTTAGCGCAAACTAATGCATCCGTTTTGTTTTTAGACAATAAATTCTCATACTTTAGTATATCCCTACACGGGATATTTACGGAAAAGATGAAATACCTAAGGACCGGAGAACTAATGAAGGGAAAGAAACTAGCGTACATTAACAAGGAGCTGTCTCTCTTCGAAGCTATGGAAAACCTGGCGAGATCAGACTTGTGCGAAGCTATTCTGCAGCCCAAACCGTGTCACTTCCCATCCATAAACAGCACGCCATCTGAAATATTAAATGAGTCTAAAGTGAGTCGAGTTATTTAATGGTATAAATTAACTATATATTATGTTACATTGCCTTTATACTTTTTCAATAACTATTTATCCTATCTTCATACACTATAACCGGAAAAAATAATAACTAAATTTACGTATTGCACTTGGACCACCGGCTTCAAAGTATATCAACGACATTAGCTTCTTAAATTTTTAAAACTACCCGCATTTTCAATATTTTAAACTGTTATATTTTTCTCTAGAATAGGGATTCTACACGGCGGGAACAGACATCACGCAAAGGTGCACTTTGATGCAATCCAAATTACACCCTCGGTTTATGGCAGGAGATTTAAAATAGCTATACTCGATGGACACCATTTACAACATTAATATTTAAGATGCACCCTCAATTCTATCTTACGCCATGAACTGAGAGTGCAATTTGGAGTGCATCAAGTTTCGTTGACAAACCCAAACCATTTACAATTCTTTTTCTTCCAATTAATATCTAAAATGCACCTAAAGTGTAATTTTCAATCTTACAAGATTGAAAATGTATTGCATCATCACCTTTGCGTGATGTTTGTTCCCGCTATGTAGAACCCCCATAAGTGACGAAATGTCTTAATGTGTAATAAAGATTTTTAAACCGAGTTCATACGTTATTGAGGTCGTTTTCATACTAGCGGTGACAATTATATTTAGTAAGAAGTGGCTGCGAAGCGAACTAATGATTTCTTTGGGAAAATATAATTATTATTTTTTTAAAAGAAATGTCGATTGTTTAATTTTTAAACGTCAACCAATTAGAATGCAATAGACATCTTTGCTAAAATCTCAGAACTACAGGTTCATAGTAAAATATATGTATATATTTTCCCTAAGAACGCAACCATTGCGTCGCGGACACGCCGCGGCTGCGCGCTGGAGGCGTCGCGGACACGTAATGAATATGTCACTTTCTCATTGCGTATTTGGAGCAAGTTGGCTATCACGAAACTATTGAAAAACCATGCTTTAGCATGAATGGGTCGGTTCTACCCCAGAAACACCACGGCTTTACAGAAAACCGGCGTGAAACCGTACTTGAGCTATGATTCGTCGGGCGAGTGAAATTACAGTACAACTCACTACCGCCTAATGCTTCCTCTTAAAAGGCCGGAAACGCACTTGCAACCCTTTTGATGATGCGAGTGTTCATTGGCAAGAGTCGTTGTCTTTTATCAAGTGACCCATTTTGCCCCCTAATTTCTTACTAAAACCGGTGCTTCTTTAGCTCCGAAGCCCCTCTTCAACCGTTATATCTATGATAAGAATATTATTGTCTGATAACTTACAAAACTGAAACCACTATCATAAAAGCAATATTTAACATAGTTATCGAACACAGTTTTCCCGCGATGCGTCCAAACTAGAGGTGACGTCATCACTAAGTATCGGTTTGTAAGAAGAGTTTTAGGAAGGTCAATTTTATCAGCGTCATTCTTTCACCAATATTTCGATTTTTTGAACGTCTTTTATAACCAATAATAATAAAAATATTGTCGACTAACCTATTGTCTCTATCCAAAGTTCGACGTGCAATTTTTATGGCCGCGGACCGTACATTATTGAACATATTTTATTCCGATCAAAATGTTTTGGAATGGTCACTTGCTATAAAGTACGATAGCGCACTGGCGGCGCGGTGCAAGGCAACATGAAGGGGTAGAGCGGGGGTGGCGCCAGTACGGGTGTCCATAATCGTGGTGTTTTTGAGGAAAACTTTCAGAAGTTCATTCTCAACATTTTAGTACTAAGTGATTAGAAAATAAATTGCAATTGCCATCCAACGGGGCAATGCTAGTTTGCTTGATACTCTACCAGTTGGGTACGATTTGAAAAAGGTTTTCTTTTTATAGTTTTTATACTTTTATTTTAAGTTTGTACATTTTACTTTGTAATGTTTAGTCGATAATTTAATTTATCATAATTGTAATTTTAAAATAAATAAAGACGTGTATTTTTATTTATGTATTACCTTTTTTTCAGTGGACCATGAACCTGAATCCCAGTCAGAAGTTGGCGGTTGAATCGTCGGTGAACGCGGCGCTCGGTAACAAACCGACCATACAGATGGTGCAGGGCCCGCCCGGAACAGGTTAGCGATAAATCAATGTTTACAACTTATTTATCTTGTTACTGGCTCAAATAATAGACACCAATCACATTAACTTAAACTTAAAAAGTAACCTATGAAATAATATACAAAAAACAACATGTCATACATATTAGTGATAGTGGTATTCAGAAAGATTTCACTTTTGTTAAATCTGCATTTCACTCAGTTTCATTGGGTAAAGTTGTATAAATATGTGAAAAGAATGTAATATCTAAACGGGTACGCATATTTCAATTGTACTATAATGGAAATGATATAGAGCCAGATTTGCCGATCTAAGTAAATTGGTCACGTGATGTCCAACATAGCCAACCGATCGCGACTTACATGGAATTTACATTTTCCGACCAAATGACGAGGTCCGTCAACTGGCTCTATGTTAGTTTCCTCGATGGTACTTTTATTTAAAAACTGACATGATCTAGAGTGTTCTTAGAACTAGTTCATCATGAACTCGCTTACTGCTCAAATCTAGAGCATACAGATATTAGTATCTGCAATTATTTTAGGAAACTTTTCAAATGTACAGAATATGAACTAAATTCTTAAAATTAACAGGCAAATCGAGCGTGATATGTGCGATAGTGATGTCGTACATGTACGGGGGCTCAGGCGCGCGGCTCTCCAACCGCGGCAAGATACTTATATGTGCCACGAGCAACGCCGCGGTCGACGAGCTGGTTATACGTCTGCTTAATATCAGGAAAGATCTCTGTAAGTATAATTAAACTAGCTTTTTCCCGCGGCTTCGCTCGCATTAAGAAGTATTTTATTATTAAATTTATTAAATTTCATAAAACGCTTAAACACATATTTTTTTTATTTATTTTGAATCAGCAGCTCAACCTAGGAGAAACAAAAGTCTAGGTCTCTAACTTAAGAAATGTCGAACTTGCCTAGAAAAATTTATAGAAACTTTAACTCCTTTTTCACCCTCTTAGGGGTAGAATGGTCTTTAAAGATGTCAGTAAGTATAATTTAATAAGTTGCGCATCCACTGCATCGAAATGAGAGCGTATGGATTTCTTGCTTTGTGTTGATTTCTATTGTACTGTATGTACTGGATCGGCATTTTTGCGGCTGACACCGGTATATTTGAAGACGATGTCATCAGTGTGACATCCGATGCGACCGCTTCATACAAATTCTGCGTTTTATGTTTTGACGTGTTTGACGACGCTCCGTCCACTTTTGTTACACCCTTTGTAGAGTTTACTGTGAAAATATGTAGCAGCGCTGAAATATTTTTTTTGTGGTTTGTATGGGCAAGTGCCACAGCGTCATAAATTTTCCCATTCAAAAGTAAAAAATTCTGTCTCAGTACTGCTAATTTAATGCTGAGCCCATGAGGCCCATACATGCCCTATAGCATTATCGCTTAGTTTTGTTCACTCTCTATAACCGCGGTTTCCCGGTTATATTTCAAATTCCGCGGAGATCTCAGCGAGATAATTGAAGACATTTGTTTTCTAGCGGACCGGTTTCGGCTGGTGCGCGTGGGTCGGTGGGAGGCGATGAACGCGCGCGCACGCACCGTCAGCTCGCAAGAACTGGCGCAGCGGGACGCACGCGCGCACGCACCCACACACAGCGCCGCGCTCGACACTGAGGTACATTCAGGGAAGCTGAAATAGAGCCAGATTGCGGATCTAAGTAAATTGATCGCGTTATATCAAACCCAGCCGACAGATAACAACTTACATGGAATTGACATATTCCGACCAAATTATGTATGTCCGTCAACTGGCTCTCTTTCAATTTTCCCCATGGTACGTAGATAAATTCTGACGCCTGTCAAATACCATACAAAAAATCTATTAGAAATATTGGATAGTATGTAGGGTCCACAATAAAACATAATCACAGATTGTTTTTCGGCAAGGTGTCCGAATTTTTCTGTTCTTATAATGGGTTCAGAATTCATAATGAGAAAAACGCTTTAAGATTGTTAACTAGGAACAGATTTCGTACAAAATGGAAGAGAAATATCTATTAATTAAATTTACTAGTGTCAAATGAAAAGATTCATACATCGATAGATAGGTCGACCAGACGGACAAGATCAACATGTGGTATACCGTCTACCAGAAACAGTTGTTGTTCCAGAACAAATGAAATTTAAACTTAATAAGAATAAAAATATGGTATTTTTAGATCGCGTACCAGATCGCCAAAATCAACATGTGGAACACCAACCTGCGTGAGGCTAAGGACCCGGAGCGCGTCGCGTACTGCCAGGGCAAAGTCTCCCAATATAACACCAGACTTACTATGGTAAATGTGAAATCGCACTAGTGAGACACGACACGGTGCGACACTCGCATAGAACAAAGCCAGGATTTTTAAAAAGCTGTTGCAGGCCATGGTCTATGAGCGGGCTTCCTAAGGGGCGGCAGTTTCTGACCCTCCTAGGAAGGCAGCGAATTTCGTAGGTACATACATGCGAAGGCAGAAATATATATTTATTTATTTTCAATTAGTTAAAGCGGGTGACCCCAATTACAATAACTAACTTCAAATTTATACTAACTTATAAATCAGCCAGTACTACAGAAGCTAAGTTTCGCGCAGTGTCGTGTCGCATTAGTGCGTTTCCTAAGTGTTAATTTTTACATTGCAAATACATAATGCTATTTTTTGCGAATAAGGGACAAAAATACAATTTTGTTGGCAATGATGTACAGCATCCGTCTAATGGAATATGTAATAAATAGGAGTGTGGTGTGGAATGAGTATGGAAGACCTTTTTGCATAAAAAGGACAATTTTCTTTCCATTTGAAATGTTCTTTTATTTGTAATGATACCGATTGTAATGTTAATATTTTGACATAATAATTTTAAATCTCTGAGTACCAAAAGTATTTCTTTCCCCAGTACTTTTATCCCGGAAAAATTTACGGTTCCCGCGCGATAAATGAAAAATTTGTTTCGCATTTATAATATTAGTATGGGTTTAAATGTATTTTTTAATATACAGCTGCAATCTGGGAGCGGCGGGGGCGCGTCGGGGCCGGAGCCGCGTCGCGAGCAGCTGCAGCAGTCAGAGCGCCGCATCATAGAGTGCGCAGACGTCGTGGTGACCACACTGTCCAGCGCCATCTCTGTCAAGATGAAAGGGTAAAAAGCAGGGCCCGATTAGGCTGCAGCCTAGGGCGCCGAGGATCGGGAGGGGCGCAAAAATCTTGTCTTATATATTAATATAGTGAATTAAAAAAAATACCTGATGAATAAACCTAGGACACTTGATTAGTCGCTGGGTAAGAGGCAGTACATCCTTCATTCAGCTCAGCAACGACCCGCACCCGGTACGGAGCCCTAAAAACAAAGGACACGTGAAGCGCGTGGAGTGCAACTCTGCCGTCCTCGAGCTAAAATTACGCTGTGTACAAAAAGTACTTTTTGAGTTATGAGCAAAAAACGCGCGTTGCAATGTAAAGAATTGTATGTATATAACGACAATATTAATGTTTATAACTCGATGACTATAAAAGCTAGAAAAATGTTGGTAATACACATCATAGATTTTTTTCTTCTGATCATGATGGCATCAAAATATCAAAATCGACCAGATGTTGGTTAACGGGTTTTAAGCTTGATTTAGGTTAACGGCAGAACTGGGCTGCAGCGAGCTTCCCGTACGCACCCCCGTGTCCGCATACCTCTATCATTATTCGCACATAGTGACCATTCTGCAACTATTTTTATTTTGTTAAAAAATATTATTGTAAAAAATATACTTGTTATTTTTTGTTAAATGGACTCTCGTAATACCCATGCCGTAAAAATATTGGCGGGAGGGTTTAATTGCACGCTGTATAACCAAGTTGGTTATCTTCAATGAACTTATTATTACTTAGGCACGGGAAACTATTATAAATGTGAACCTCTTCACGCCCAAACAGCTGAATCGATTTTGCTGGGAATGAGTATCAGTCAGTCCCGAGAAAGAGCATGAGATATTTTTTTCTCTTAAAAACATAAAGAAAAGAACCATCAACTTATTCCGTGCATACAAAGTAGTAATTTGTCTGCTCCGGTTGTATTAGGTCTTTGTTACTCAATATTTAATTTCATTCACTATTGCATATTGAACAAATGCGATAAAAGATCTGAGTGTTTAACAGCGCCCTACTCTTATTGCGTAGTAAATTTGTAATGTATTTCAGCATCAAGGAGCGCGTCGCGCTGTGTATCGTGGACGAGGCGGGTCAGGCGATAGAACCCGAAGCCCTAGTGCCTCTAACGCTCGGCGTGGGGAGACTTACTCTAGTCGGCGACCCGCAACAGCTGCCCGGGTATATCTGCTCGCAGGTAACTTACCAACAGCTTGTCAAAAAAGAGTGAATTTTAAATAAGGGCACTTTTCTATAACTGGCAACCCTACTCTAGCCTTGGATGCAATTTTGTCATAATTTGTAGTGGAGTTTACAAGAATTTATATGTTTTTGTCACGCTATATATTAGGGGCCGGAGTTATGACGAGTCAAAACTAACATTGACTAAATATTACCTAAGCAAAAAATATTGTAATTTGGTCATTGCTCATCTTAAAAGAAGAATATGACGAGACGACGTTTATCTGCAGCTTTTTCTGCATAAACTAATTTCACTGTTACTCGACTTTGAGTGTTAATATTTTTATTCGTAATTTACTTCAATACATTACAGCGAGCGAAGAAACACGGCCTCGGCGAGAGTCTCTTCTCGCGTTTATCGTCAGTGGCGGAGTTATGGGATAAGAGCCCCGTGGTGTTACTAAACCGACAGTACCGGATGCACCCCGCTATCGCCGATTACCCTAACCGCGCCTTCTACGGCGGGCGAATACAGACGCCGCCTCGCGCCCCGCCTCCCGACCTCCCCGTACCGCCCTACTGTGTCGTCGACGTCGCCAGTGGGGATAAGGGACAAGGTATATATAAAAACATTTTAAACATTGTTTATTAAACATTTTATTATAAAAAATGAGATCACTAATTTCAGTAACAGAGAGACAGACAGACTTTGGCATTTATAATATTAATATGGATTTTAACTGACACATATGATACGTAACATTTACGTACCAGCGGCGTCGGGTGCCAACGAGACGGAGGCGTGGGGCGTGGCGCGGGTGGCGGGCGCGCTGGCGGCGGCGGTGCGCACGCGCAGGCTCAGCGTCGCCGTCATTACGCCGTACGCCGCGCAACGCGACATGCTGCTGCGGTGTCTCAAAGATCTTCATGACGGGTATATATTATTTTATATTAGTTAAGAAAAACTTTGTCCTCAATTTAGAAGTGGGCACTTCCAAAAAGATAAATACTAAAAACAATTTTTTTTGGATTTTTTATTACCCATATGCCATTTACATGGCAGAACAGATAAGGTTTTTGTCTTGAAATATCCGTGAAAATGGTTAATCCAATCATAGACCAATTATTTTATAGATAAGTCTATAGATCCATACGAAATTTCGTATACGGGAAAAACCTCTAAGGTCTAGATGGCGCTAGTCACGATGTTGGATAAAACATTTTTCTGCATTTTTACAACAACATATAAACACTCGTATATTAATAATAATGTTTTTTAAAAAAATACTTCAAAATCAATCCTTACAACCAGTTTTAAACAGCAACTGGTAGATGGCATCAGTATAATTTTCAGAGTAACTTGAATATTCAACACAAGATGACGGGAAACATACTCATCTGCGCTATCTATTTTCTCTCCAGAAGATAACCGCAATGTCGATACTTATTGCGTGAATATACACTTTGGGGGCCGTCGTTTAGCAATCGTGTTTTCATGAATTTTTTTAAGTAATCATATAATAATACTTATGTACGCTTCACACCACATCGGTCTGGCCCCGTGCTATGTACCAGAAGGACTTGTGTAACAACGGAAATATAGTTAATACTTTTTATCCAATACACATATTTTTTTTATATGATACACATTTTTTTTTATATGATACACATATTTAATACACATCCAAGACCCAGAAACATTGAAAAACTTTTTGCTCCGTCGGCGGGACCTACAGAGGTCGTCAATAGGCTACTTGATTTATATTGAATTTCAATAAACAAACGCATATTTATAGTGGATCTCGGCCTACGGAATCGTATTTCAAACTAATCATAAAATAAAAGCTTATGATTGATAAATAAAGTCGAATTGAAAATATTATTTTATAT
>JAOTAV010007622.1:0-28957 GCA_026546445.1 Cyclargus thomasi | reverse complement strand
TTTCTTCATTTCGATCGCAAGAGGGTGTGTTACTATAGGATTTTTCAGCATATTTAATGATGATCTTGAGTCACTCATTATGTTAATTATGTTATCCTTTGATGTCCTTGCCATTTGGATCGCCCTGAAAAGCGCAAATATTTCACATTGGAAGACTGTATTGTGTGGCTCTAGGTAAAAAGTTGAGTGTTTGGATTCCTGGCCGTTTTCCCACCACGTTAGTGCAGCTCCGGCTTTCCCCTCTATTTTACTGCCATCTGTATATATTTGGGGACCGGTTATTTGGTGTGCCTCGGAGGTGATTTGGCTTGCATCCTCCAGACATTCATACTCAGTTATTACAAGTTCCGATGGATGTGGGTTTTGGAGGAGTCCAACTCTTGTTTCCACTTCTCTGTCAAATGGTAGGTGTTCCTGTGAGTACCCTTTTTTTATTTTAAACAGTGTTGCTGCTTCCTGGATTCTCAGGTCTAGAGGCAGTAGACCTGAGAGAATAAGTGCCGAGGTCAAGGATACCGTGCGGTATGACCTACAAATTTTTTGCGCGAATAGCATCCCTATTGATTATATTTAAGAATTAAAATGTAATATTTTCATGTGAAAACTACTCAACGTAGTCATAAAACTTTAATTGCAACAATTTTTTTTTAAAGATTTTTCTAAACCATTTTACGTTGCCCTATTTACTTTTATTTGTAGAAGTATTGTTCATTGCCAGTGCATATTCGTTTCATTTTATATCGCAAAGAAACACTTTGTCGGATAATTGAATTATATTCCAGCTTGAACTTGGTCTGAAGTGATTATTGAGAAAATGCAGAGGCAAAGAGATTTTATAATTCCATTCTTTCTCTACTTTATAAAGTTTGACCTTTCACTTTTCTGCTCAGGGCTTTTTATTTATCTTTTTTTAAATATTAATTAATTCTTATAAGACGCTAAGGACGTTTTAACCACATAATTTAATGATGGCGGAATTCTGAAGTTTTTTTAGTAATGTCACCTAGTTAGTAAATATTAAGGCTTTTGATTGGCTAACGGTAGATACAATCAACAGACTTGGGCATAATATTATAAATAATATTGTAAAAAACGCGTGTTATTACGTGAGCTTCGCTTACAATCAGCATTTAGATCAATCCAAATCACTAAAATATGATGACTATCTGGTTGTAGTGTAAATGTCCATAGTAAAACATTTTTGAATCCCATTATAAAAGATAAACTTTTGCCAGCGGCATCGCTTGCGTGGAATTCGATAATCGCGTAACTATTCCAATATTTTGTAAATATTATGTTTTTCCAATACCAAAAATAGATTATGTTGCTCTTCATCCTTTCAACAAAGTCTATGCCAAAAATCAAGTCGATTGGTTTTTTGCTATGGCGTGAGGGGAGGAGAAATAAGCAAACATATTTTCACATTTATAATAAGTGAAGATTATAATTCTAAACTGGAATCGTCCTTACATTATTACATGAGATTAAAAACGTTCTTTTGACAAATAGAATAATAAATAACCGAAAACAAATTACTGGTACACTTTGTGAATTCCTGAAATACGGCTGCTTTAATCTGCTCGCTTTTATATACACGACCGACACTCTGAAAAATGATTTATATTTCGAATCATATAATCTTTATGTTAAATAATAAATAACAAACAACTGTGCTAAACCTAAGTAAGTTACTCTGTATTGAAGGTCAAGTAATCCAGAAAGTGTAAAGTCCAGTAAACGAATATAACAATTTTTATACCTTCAATACAGAGTAACTTACTTAAAAAAATTTTATATTCGTTTAATAAAAATTGTTATATTCGTTTACTGGACTTTACACTTTCTGGATTACTTGAAAAACTTATTACAGACAAAAATATAATTTAAATTAACATAACAATAGGTTAGTTAGCCTAAGATTTTCTGTTAAGAAGCTACTAGAATAACACATTTTCTCGCGGTAAAAATATGCCAATTTATTTCCTTTAGCAAAGTGGAAAATCAAATTAAAATTTTATCATTTAGACTGTATTTTTCACATGCAAATAATAAAACCTTTCCTTATGATATTAGTGAAGATAATAAATTAGAAAATCCTTTGTGGTCTCGTGAGTCGGACAAAGAGCTAACACGAGCTACGTTGGGACAATTTAATTAAATGTGGGGCCGTTTTGTGTACACGTGAAACGTACGTGTCACATACGTGATCTACGGCGCTTTGTTACGGTGTACGTCAACAATCACTTCAATTATTATTTGTTTCCAAATAATACGACGCGACTGTACTGCTTAGTAGTTTGTATCGAATTAAAATTTGTACCTTAGCTTTTTATTACACTATTAATTGTGTGTAAAATTGTGGAAATTTGTTTGTTTGGATGTGCCCAAAGAAATGCTATTACGAGTCAACAGCGGCTTCTTCAAAAAGTTCAAATAACAACATTGTAAACTTATGAATTCGAAATTAGATAACCAAACAACGTCTCGTAGTTTGAACTGGATTGGTTTTGCCGAAGCGGCCATTTTGCTTGCTAAGTTCTTATATATCAAATTGGCGTAGATAACAATCATCTGTTTCAGCAGAGCTGACAGACTTGAGGTAGGTTTAGGGATCATTATTCGGGATCGGGCATTACGCGACCTTCTATTAACAATTCCGGATCAACCTTTGAACTTCCCACATTGAAGGAATAAAGGACGAACTTATCAGCTTGGCATAATTACTTTATAAATTTCATAGAGATCAATATTTTATTTGATAAACTATATGGTTTATAATGGTTAAGACTTTTTAATTTTCTTTATTTTGGCAAAAGCTAGTTTTGAACAGTGGAAATAATTATTGTTTAAAACTAGCTTTTGCCAGTGGCTTCGCCCACGTGGAAAATTTTCCTTTTATGTTACTCTTTGTCCTATCAACTAATTCTGCGCCAAAAACAAAGTTTATTGATTTATTGGTATTATTAACAAACAAGCACACTTTGCCATTTATAATATTAGTATTAATAGTACCGGTATTTTTTAAAACAAGATTCGTTATCAATTATTGCATACCATTTTTCTTATCTTATATAACATAAAAGTATCTTTATATAGAGTAAGATATTTCTTGTTCATCTTCGCACCTTTCTGAAAAGACTTTTTCAACGCGCTTTGCATAACAAACCGATTTCCACTAAACGATGGTACAGACAATGCCAACATTCTGCAACAATTGCTCCATTGTAATTTTTTGGCAAGAGTCAACAAGCAACAAGTGGTGAGCCAAGCGATATTGGCCACTATTAACCATGGTTTACGGCCAACTTCCGTTTTGATAAGAAACGGAATGTTAACTGAAATTTTCACTATGGTAAATTACTATATTAGTTTTCCTCTTTCATGTTCTTCTAGTCATTGCTTACAATCAGAATTTAAATGACTCCGAAATATTAAAAGATGAGAGCCAAACTATTAGCTATTAAGTTGTAATGTAAACATATAGGCAAAACATTCGCTCGCGTAGAATTCGAAAATTGTGTTAAAGTATGAATATTTTGATAACATGATGTTTTTCCAAGGCCAAAATCCGCCATCCTTTTAACTAAGTCTAAACCAAAAATCATGTCGATTGGTTAGGGTAAACATGATGTTTTCCAAGGCCAAAATCCGCCATCCTTTTAACTAAGTCTAAAACAAAAATCATGTCGATTGGTTAGGGTGTTAGGGCGTGAAGGGAGGACAAACAAACCAACCTTTGCACTCATAAAATTAGTTTGAATAACTGGCACCGTAGGAGTTTCTTTTGCAATAAGGCGTATAAAAAAAAACTGTCAGTTTTATATACTTTGTATGTGACCTACATCGTGATCATAATATTATGCCTCAGAATTATTGCTCTCCCGCTGTTATCGCACCGAGGCACATCATTAGTCTATTACTCAAACTTGATTTAATTTTATTATGTTTTACTAGCTGCCTACTTCGGCTTTGCACGGGTTAATTTATATATTTTATTATTTTTTTTATATACCGGGTTTTTGCCCAAGGTTTTGTTCGTGTGGAATTGTAATTTGTGTAAAATATGAATATTTTGAAATTTCAATGAAGTCTGCCAAAAATCAAGTCGATTCCTTCGTTATGGCGTGAAGGAAGGACAAAGAAATAAACAAACACTCCAACCCATGTATAATATACTTCTGCAATCGCTCAAGATTGGCGGTATGGTTAATTAGCCCTCTATCAAAAAAAAATCTATACAAAACGCGATTGTAAACAGAGTGTTTTGTCGTCACAATATTGTTGACAATTGCGGTTTGTATGAAAATTTTACAGAAGGTTAGTGAACTATACCACCCTTCCTGAGAAAATAGACAAAAGACGTATGATAATGGATATACTATAGCAAACATTTTCGTATTACGAAATCAAGCTGTAGGTTATATTAATATTCTAAAAAGTATCTTGCCGCTAAATATTAATGTTATTAAAACTCTGCTATATTTAAGATTAAAATATTTTCTGTGAGCGCGTAGCTGTGACCCCTTTTGCGTTGTTACCGAAAAATATACCGACGTAACCTACGTTGGTATATTTTTCGGTTGTTACCTGTCAGTTTATATAACGTTCTTTGTAGCTACAGTGTTTTTTGATAAGGGAATTTTGTGAATCGTAGTATAAAGGTTTTTTAAAAGGAAACGTTAAATCAAAATAACATAACTTTATGTTGAAAAAGTTAGAAAACACTAATAAGACTTTGTTCAACAAACAATATTTTTTTCTTCCCAAAGATTTCCGTCAAAAGCTTGTCCTAGTGCGAAGGTTTGAGGCTATATTAAGATTGGTAGAGCAAGGATTTACCTGGATGGTCTTGAAAATATTTTGGTTGATAATTTATTAAAATACTGTACTATAATGGAACACGGAAACTACTTATATTTTGAATGAGTTTGAATGAAGTTGAATGAATTTGAATTTGTATATTTTTAAAAAGGTTAACATAATTTATTTCATAAATTTTTATGTTCAAGTCAAAAACCTACACTGTCAATAAATTAAATAAATAAAAAAACTTACACAACAAAAAAATATACATGAACATAAGATATTATATCCCTTTACAGAAATTGCTACTAAACCAAAAACAAACATAAATACAGGACGACAAACATCCTTTATAGATTATATCAAGGGTAGTGTTTAGAGGATTTTTTAAATTTATAATATAATAGTTTTGCCATCGTCCTACGTGAAAACTTTATCACCCACATAGCGTTGTAGAGTGGCAGTCTTAAAGTGCGGTTTTCGCGTAACTTTCTGCCTCGCACAGTAAAACTTTGGAATGAACTATCACCAGAAGTAGAATTTTCGGACTGATACGACCTGCAACCCTTCAAAAAGAGAGCGTATTGCCTCTTAAAAGGCCGACAACGCACCTGCAACTCTTCTTCTGTGGCGGTAGTTGCTTTCCATCAGGTAACCCGTTTGCTCGTTTGCCCCCTTATTTAAAATGTAACCGTAATACGTGGGACGTACAGAGCTGAATGTTTAGTTACTGGAGCTACGTGATCTCATACTGTAGAAATGCAGTTACATCTCTCCACACGAATCATTATTTCACGTCCTCTGTGACTTAGTTGGTAAGCACGTTGGTAGCCGGGGGTCGCAGGTCCCATTCCCGCCGACGGAAAAGTGAAAGTTTTTTTAATGTTCCTGGGTCTTGGATGTGTAATAAGTGTATCATACAATAAAAATTTAAAATATGTGTATAGTATAAAAGTATTAAATATATTTCCGTTGTCTGCTACCCGTAACACAAGTCCCTCGGGTACTTGCCATGGGACGAGACTGACGTGTTGTGACGTCCATAGATATTATTATTATTAAGGTTTCAGACCCTCAGAAAAAAATGAAAGTAATCTGCCTAAGTAAATCTTAAAGATATAATCAAGGATCTTTGTAAGCCGGCATCATATTTGAGTAAAATACTTTTGTGTAAATACACAGCTTTTCTACGACCATGTAACCCGAGTTCTCTTTTATAAAATCGCCATTTCGATACAAAAGTTTTAGAACGATCTATCGACAATTGGAAAATGTGTCCAGAGTGTTCCACCTTACACGTCCGAAGTGGAAATTCAGCACTTTTTCCACCTCCGATACCGCGTGTTAAATTGTAATTGTCAGTTCCGAATGGTTTAAAATAACTGCGGTGGAATACTGGTCAGGCCTTTTATACCACCTTCTGAGGTAAGTTTTGAGAAATTCGTTTAATGCATCCTAAGCCTTTGTTTAAAAAAACATAAATATGTTATTTAAAAATGCGTAAAGTACCCTTGAAAGCTCTCTTTAAAAACACGATGTTTTACCAAGATATAAAGTAGCCTATGTTACTCTTCATACTACTGCTTTTTATAGGCGTAAAGGAAACAAGTAAACCAACAAAAACAATATTATCTTTAGAAATTCTTACAAAAAAAACTGGCCAATTGCGAGTTGGACTCGTACACGAAGGGTTTCTTACCAGCACATAGCTAAAAATTGGTGAAACGTGTTTCTGAAAATTTTAAATTTATAAAAAAATCATAACAATGTTTTAAATTTATAAGAAGTTTCAACTCTCTAGGTATTCTTATGACACCCTTGGAGACAGACAGACGGACAGCCATAGAAGTCTTAGTAATATGGTCTCTTTTTTACACTAGGGGTACGGAAAAATTGCGTTGTGCTCGCTGAATATTCTGTAATTTATAAATACTCATTGAATCTGTATCTTTTTTTCAATATACATTAAATTAAAGTTTTTATTTTTATGTACGCTGAAAACAAAAGTGATATCTTTTGTTTTCAGCGTACATAAAAATAAAAACTTTTTTAGTCAAACCAAAACAAAAATCAAAACGTTCTTTTGAGTATGAAGTTTCACAAATCCTAGATTTTTCGTAACTTGATTTGGTACGTTTTCCGAAACATTAAAGTTTATTAGGGAGGGTAGTAAAAATGTTACGTGAAACGAAATCTGAGTGTGGTTTATGTAATTAAGCGTTTGAAACGGGTAAGACATTTAGGGTTATAAGCAAATAAAATTTGTTGATCTATATCCTTTATACATTGTAGTTTCTACTCCAGTGTCAGTGTGATAAGGGTGATTTTGGGTTTTCGATTATACTTTTCGAGACTTAAGTTTAACCACAATACATGGAATGAAGAACCAGTAAGTCGAACCCATTATTTCATACTTAATATAATAAATGCGAAAATATGTCTATCTGTTTGTCTATTACCTCTTTACGCCCGCCGTTTGGTATGGAGATACTTTGAGACCTTGAATAGTGTACTTAATATCCCGGAAAAGTGTACGGCTCTCACGCGATAAACGAATTTTGGTGCCATGGAGTTGCGAGCCTCATGCAGTTAGAATTTCTTACGAAATTTAAAGGGTTTGACAGATCGGGGCGCGCCGTGACTGCGCTCATAAGCCTTTCCTAAGTCCTAACATACCGTTCATTGCAGCTGTACCCGTGCCAATATGTCTGTTCAAATCGGGCTACTGGTTTGTTATGTCTTTTGTGGTTGAATGTTCTTATAAAAAGTAATCTTTTAACGCAGCCAATTGGGCACGAAATAAAAGACGTCTTCAAGAGAGAAGAAACTTTGAATAGATTTTTTCGTCACATATATTTTTTGTATCTACATACAATCATAATACTATTTGTTTCCAGTAGCTTTGCCCGTTGTAGTTTTGACACGATTGATAGATAAACATCCAGAGAAATAAACTATAATACGCAAAGTACAATGTTGTTAATAAAATATATATATATAAGCACTATTACTACGATTTAGCGAAATTTGGCACAAATATTTTATAAAATGTATATAAAGTTCCATGCTAAGATATTTTGAGCCGACTATAAGTAAATAGATACAAAAAACTCGGCCTATTTTGTACAAGCCATGTGCTTTCATTACCCATTGTGTTATTTACAATGTAGGCCCGAGCATATGAAAAATAAATTAGATATTTTACATGAGCACGGTGCTCCCACAACTTTTGTTTTCGCGAATCTTTCGTAGGAAATATTTGGGGCTGTTATAATAATAGACAGAAGGAAACAGTATGTTGACTTAGGAATTTTCGAAATTTATAGGTTTAACGTAATATTATTTTATATCGGCTAGCATGAGCCATGACTCTGCGTTACTGTGAAGTCCGATGCTTATAGCCGTATTTGGCCGTGTGCGCGCTAATTTGTTAGTTTTTTTTTTGTCAAACCGGCGAGCGTACGCCGTGACCTTGCGCTACAGTATAGTTCCAGGCTTACAGCCGTACTTGGCCAACCCTCGCCTTTGTCAGTTTGTCTGAAGTCGGCGTGCTGGTTCATGTTCTATTGTGGTGTTATTATGTTTATGACGTGAACTCTGAGCGTCACGTCCGCGTTTACGAGGCCGACGCATAGATTTATGATGTTTGTACGCGTAAATCTTTATCTAAGACATCTGAAAATATGGCAAAGCTAGAACAAGGGTCGCCATTTTTTTACCAATATAGACGAAAAAGAATCTTGGACTTTGTGCGGCAATTTCAATAATTTTTTTGTAGTTCGAGTCGTGATTTTAATTTAAGCACCTATGGTATGTATGTATTAAGTATTATTGAATTATAGTACCTATAGTACATAGTAGTCTGCCGTGGGAGAACCATGATTTGCCGGCTCGACCGGAGTGATAACACGGCCTCACAGAAAACTGGCGTGAAACGGTGTTGTGCTGCGTTTCGTTCAGTGAGTGTACCGGGGCCCCAACTTTCCTAATCCCCCTATCCCTATTCCCTATTTTCTCATAAAAGGCCGGCAAAGCACTTGCGACTTTTCGGATGTCACGTGTGTCCATGTCCATTTGCTAACAGTATTACTACTTTCATAGTATACACAGACATGCAAAATCATATAATTACTATCACTTCGATTAGAATAAATTGTTTTATAAACTTCCCAAAAACTTTAAAATATCTTTTTAAATGCAGCCGTCGATAAGAATATAGCTACGAAATCGATTAAAACGGAGTATTTATACTGGAATAGACTTAAAAGTTAGCTAAAAGTGAAGCCTGGTGCTAGGTCGGATCGATCCCCGGGATTAGGCTTGGATGTTACGGAATCAGCTTTGGAGATACGTTTAAATCGTAGCGCATTTATAACGGAATTTTCGTTGACTTTGAATTTTATGCGCATTCACGAAAGTCACGTTATGTGCTTTATGTTTAGCGGTAAAATCACACTTCCATATTTCCAAACTTCCATACTTCTATTCTTCCATCTTCCTTACTTCCATATTGTCATACTTCCATGCTAACATTATAAATGCGAAAGTGTGTATGTTTATCTGTTACCCCTTCATACCTAACCAAACCGCCATAGCGATTTTGTTTATTATAGAAAGAGTCCCGTAAAATGACAAAGGACGCATTTTATATCGGTATTTCCGAGATGTACGGTTCCTGCGCGGTAAGCGAAGTTGTGGGTTTTATTTAGTTTATAAAAAAATATTATTTACATGTTCATTTCAAATCAAAAATGACTATGGTGAGCTCGAATAATAAAGCTTTCTAGAGGTGAAAAATATTTTGAAATCATTTCACAAACACAGGAACGAACCTGGTAATTTTATATGCTTATTTTAATTAAATTTCTAAGAGAATTATTTCAGAAATAGCTTCTTATGAAAAGAAAAAGTAGATATATGTATTATAGGTAATCTTTTGTTCGCTTCTGTGATAATATTAAATTCTTGTTCATGTTATAATTCCATTTTTCGCAATAATATATTTTATTTCATATTTTGTGTTCGTAGATGATAATAAAATTAATTTCAGAGGAATTCTTAGATTGTAATCCCTAGAGAACCTACGAATAATAATATTTTATTTTAAGTATCGCGCAAATATCGCATATAATTTATTTTTCAAAAAAATTAATTAATTTTTTTGCACGAACATTTATTACACTTATAAAACGCCATAATATGAACTTGCTACCATAAAAAAAACTTTACATTATTATCGCCAATATTCGTTATTCGGCACGATTGTCGTGCAAGCGTCCACGGCCGTAGTTTTTGATGGTATTTAGGGGGCAAGCGAGCGGACGGGCTACCTGATGGAAAGCAACTGCCGTCACCCATGGACACTCGCGACATCCGAAGGGTCGCAATCACGTTGCCGCCCTTTTATGAGGGAATGGGAGTAAGGAAAGGGAAGTTGATCCACCGGTAAACTCACTCACAGAACGAAACACAGCACAAGCC
Source organism: Cyclargus thomasi (assembly GCA_026546445.1). Lineage (NCBI taxonomy): Eukaryota > Metazoa > Arthropoda > Insecta > Lepidoptera > Lycaenidae > Cyclargus > Cyclargus thomasi. The sequence continues at coordinate 18,673 of JAOTAV010007622.1, read as the reverse complement.
GTTTCACACCAGTCCGTTTGTCAACTCGCCAATCAAAGGAGAATATAGACGAATATCAGTGGACTGAGGCTCGCGTTTTAACATCTGTATTCGCTAATTATGTAGAAGAGCCATAAGGTCAAATTATACGTTACATTCTAGGATATACATTTAAATCTCGCTTTTTCTGTGTTTTCTTACAGAATCATCTGAATGTTACTTTCTATAATCTGGGTGGTGCCCGTTAAAACCAATTATACGTAGTCGTTTAACGTAACAGCCAGCTGTGAAATAAACCGTTATAGCGGTGCCCATTTCAGATTCGTATTGGCCTAAAGTAACCTAATTTAAAGTAACACGACATTGCTTAAATTTCCACTCAAGGCTTTTTGAGTAAGCAAGTGTAGGATTGTATGAGAAGTGTCTTCAATTTAGTCTAGTTTTCTTCGAGTCTAAATATTTGTTGATGTTACATTATTGTATCGTCTATCAATATCATTTATCTGTTATGTGGTAAAGTTAATAATTGAAGACTAAATGAAAGAAGCAGGTAACTAACATTTAAAAATTGCGAGATTTTTTCATAAAGACATTTTTCAAAAATTTATCTCGGAATCTAATTGCTTTAAAAATATATATATTTTTTACTTTATGTAAAATGTAGGGTAGGCCCCGTTTCTCATCAGCTTGGTATGCAGTGCCGTATTGGGGTGTAATGGGAGAGTTGTATGACTAAATTTCAGTTTGCCTCAAATACCCACTTAAAAATTTGCTATCAGATCTCAGAATATTATGTCTTTAATTAGAAAAGAAGGATTTATTAAGAGAAATATACAGATAGGAACAATCATACTTACATACACAAAAACACACACACATAGATATAATTACACTCTCACACAAACACACGTGCACACACAGCGACACTCAGCGCGTTTATTATATTATTTTATTTTTATTCAGAAGTTACTTTAGTTTTTATTTTTAAGTTTTTTTATAATTTTTGATATTTTTTTTTGGTGATTAGCAGGACAGGCTTAACCTAGTGCAGGCATCATAGGGGTAGGAAAATATTAGAGTTGTAAGTTATTGCAGTCAATAAAATTTATTTATTTATTTAATACTATACGTTTCATGTAGCTCTATCCAAATCAATAATGGATTTCTTACATAACAATAAGATTAAACTAAAAAAAAATATGGGGAAGTTAATAGTGAATATTGTGCCTTCAAAATGGTTAAAGAACTTTTAAAATAGGTTTGGTAGTTTTTGGGCTTATTCTTTACAACCAAACAAAGTTTTTCTATTTATAATACGTAGAGACACAGATAATGTAATCAATCCTTGCTAATATTATGAATTGGAAAGTGTGTTTGTTTGTTCACATCACGCGCTTACAAAGCAACCAATCGACTTGATTTTTGGCATAGAGTTAGTCTAAAGGATGAAAAGTAACATAAGCTATATATAATATAGGCATATTTTGGTATTGGAAAAACATCACGTTTTTTTTTAAATCTTTACCAACTTTTATGTTCCACGCGGGCGCAGTCGCGGGCAAATTTAGCACCATATAAATCCCATATTAGTTAAGCGTCCTATCAGTTAGTAATTAAGTTTATTTTAATAGGAAATTGATGGTCAGTAAACGCTGGGTCGTAAACTACTACAAGGTCGTGATATCAACAATATATTGTCAAGACAACGGCCATTACGATCGCCGTTAAGATATATACAATTTATGTATGTCTGTTCGACATACAACAAAATGATACCCTAAACGTTTATTATAAAATCATCATTATGAATGACGAGTTTGTGCCCTTTACTTCGTCGCGCAAAAATTTGTATGTCACGCGGGAACCGCACATTTTCCCGGGATAAAAAGTATTTTATATATTGCCCAGACCTAATAGCTATTAAACAAAAAAGATTTATTCAAATCTGTCCAGTAAGTAGTTCCTGAGACTAGCGCATACAAACAGGCAAACAGATAACTTTTGTTGTCGATATGTGTTCTATTACTGTTCCTTATTAGCCCAAATTTATTATTTTGTAAAAATTAATTTACTGTTTTATTATTCATTATGGACGACAACACTACGAATTTAAGTTTCCTATTTTTAGTAACTGGTATAACCAAATGAAAAAGATATAAAGACGAAAATATGTTGAATTAAGAATGCAGAATCAGGTCCTTAAGGTCTAAAGAACAATACTGCATTCATAACTGAATATCTGTTTTTTTTTTGTTGGATAACACACAAACGTTTAACAGAGTCTATATCACTTATTTTGGAAGTCGGTTAAAGATATGGACAAAACTTAGTCTAAAATAAGTTTTATTTTTTTGTAATTATTACCACACAAAATATTATGTTTTCTGAACTTACAATATAATGAATTAACTTACATTTCATTTTATTGTCGACCCAAAGAGAATTATGTTAATTTCATATTTAATGTACCAAAACGCTATTTGGATCCTAAATAAGTTGTTTTAGTTTTGATGACAATAATATCCGTCTGGTTTGTTTCACGGCTTAGAATTAATATAACATTATGATAACTTTTACGTTTGTAACATATTTATTAAAATACAATTTAGCATGTGGTTCGCTCGCATTTAGCAACATTATTACATTTAGTAGGTATTCAGTGATATATCGATGCCTTACTGCTTCAACCTCGTATCTTAAAAATAGCTACATTCCACAAACAAAAAAAAAAACGGATTATATATTTTTTTCTTAGTCATTATACAAAACTGGATATGAGGTCGTTGCTTTCCGTCTGGTGACCCGTCTACACGCTTACCTCCTAAATATAATATTATAAAATCTACTCAAATAGCATCAAATTCGTGAAATACCGAATGCATCTTCGTCATAACAATTTATGGAGAATACCATCTTCGTAATCAGCAGATTAGTATGCATCGTCCTCTCTCGGGTTAACTTTATGTCTGGTCTCCAAGGATTATTACATCAGACCAATCATTCTCAAAGAATTTTATTGAAATTCTTCACACTTATGAATTATTGTAGATATAAATAGTTCTACGTTCTAGATCTTTTTGTATGAAGACGAAAAAATCTTTATATTAAGGTCATATATGAAACAAATAGAGCGTACTTTTTAGCCGACTGCGCCAGAAGGAGGGTAATGTTTTACGAGCGTATGTATGTTAATATGTATGTATGTGTATATGTATGTATGTGTGTATGTATGTATGTCCATTTCTTTAGCACGCCCTACAGCCCAAACGGCTGGATGGATTTTGATATGTGAGATGTCGTTGGATTTGATTTGACGTTTAAATTGTAGTAGTGACATAAGCTATATAAATTTTCTAAGTGGCGCCCGCGAACGTGGCAATTAATGATTTAACACAAATATTCATATAGCGTGAAATTCTGTTTAAAAGAAAAATTTAAAGTACTGAAAATTCTAAAATAAAACTATAATTAATAAAAACCCGACTGACTGACCGATAAGCTAACACCTTCTAAATAATTATATTTTTATGAAATACCCTCCTCATTTTTGGAATTTGGTTTACAATGATGATTTCGTGCATGAAAACAGTTTCGGTCGAATGTTGAAACATTTTTATCATATTGAAAATCTTTTGTCAAACCGACAAGATTAACGTTGGGGTGTTCAGTAAAATTGGACGAAATATTGAGTTATCGTGTAGCGTGAACCAAATATCAATACAATAGTAATATTTCTGCTCAAGTCAACAATTTAGTCCCTTTTACATGCACACGGTTGCCGTGCTGTCACCGTGTCACGATTAGTAATGTACGAGCGTTTAGATGGCACGGTTACCGACCGGCGTCCGTCAGTGCTTACATACTATAAATATAGACTTACATGGAAGCTTCAAAATGAATATGGGTGCTACTAGGCACGGCGATCTTTGAATGTAACATGGGACTTAGGGCGTGAAGGTTTAGAGCTAAAATCTTGTAGACAAGAGAGGTTTGAGTGACGTTCAGAGTATGGTATATTAGCTGAGCTAAAGCCCAACTAAAGCCATATCCCTCGTGAAAATAGCTAATATCCTACCAGCTATATACTACATTTTATCACAAAAAGTTAAGCTTTCTCGTTGTATTATAATTTAAACTAATTAACCCTAAGTCCCCACTATATTTTTTTTAATCATTAAAATTTTTTAGTAATATCAGTATGATTGACGGACAAATCTATAAATGTTTGGTATATTTTGGAACTCTTATGACACAGTTTTCGTTCGGCCCGTGTACCGATTCCGTATAATCATTTTAATGAATCCGAAGCTTTTCAACTGAAGCATTCATTTATACGGGTATGTTTATTGACGAAATATCTCAAAATTCAGAGATACATTTCATGTTTTGATTACACGAACTTAAATTATTACGAAATTCGTTAACAGTTATGTTTTAAAGCGATATTTTTGAGCATTCATAGTGTATATTTTCTCGCAATTTTTGTAAACAATTTTCTCTGCAGTAGAATAGGAAGCCAACTAAAAATTTATAACTAAATCATATTTTGTTGGACGTAGAAATTCACGTGCTATTACCATAATATTATGTGGATTATCTGTTTCCTAGTTAGCGGTTAAACTAAACATAATAAACCTTTTACTTCAATACACTTTACATTCGAAACATTAAAACATATCAGATTATCTAATGCAATACGTCGGAGTTCCCGAGTGGATATTGCTAATCCGACTCAAACCGGTCGTGGAGTAACTTGTAGAAGTTTTGGCTTATGAGATTAACGAAGTCCGAAATTATACCATTAGAAAAGTATAGTTCTATACTAAAGTACTTTAAGCTCGCTTTTTAGAAAGGACTTAGACCACGATTAAATTTTTTAAAAACTAATTTTTAATAAATGTTATGAAGTTTTAAAATCTTGATATGTTATATACTTAACTAGCGAACCTGCTAGAATGCCGGTCTTGGTTTGTGAATCTAAACCACTTTCTGATCCTCTTAAATATCTCCAAAAATATCATAAAAATGATCGACACGTACAAAAGAATCATATATATTTAGAAGATATAGTGAATAACAAAATATGCTAGTTATGTGGGTCGATTTATTGTAAGAATTCATAAAAATAGCTATAGGGGTGAACTTTTTCTCTGCTTCGTTTTTCTTTGGCATAAAAAGTTAACATCACGGTCGTATGATACACGAGTCATATTATCTTTGTTTTCTCTATTGAGGAAAAAAGATATCATGAATTAGAGCAATCGATGTTTTCGCACGATTTATTTAAAGGCTGACATGATATTGAAACAATTATTTTTCATTTTGCCATACATATTGCCGTGAGAGAGCCATGCGTCGGCACAAATAGGCCGGCTCGACAGAAGTGATAGCACACAGAAAACTGGCGTGTAGCGGCATTGTGCTGTGTTTCGCTCAGTGAGTAAGTTTACTGGTGGCTCAACTTCCCTAATCCTCTTATCCCTATTCTCATTCCCTATTCTCTTATAAAGGCCGGCAACGCACTTGCAGTGCATTGCCGGCCTTTATGTCGGATGTCCGATGTCTATGGGCGACGGGATGTGCTTTCCATCAGGTAGCCCATCTGCTCACATGCCCCCTGAATATCATTAAAAAAAAACATATAATATAGTGGAAACGTAAATTTTTATGATTCATCCATATAAATTGTTGCGTGGAAATTCGTGTATCATGCATTAACTGTGAATATTCTGTGATAAAAAGTATCCCATGTCCTTCCCCAGGACTCAAAGTATCTCCATACCAAATTTTAGCATAACCGGTTTGGTAATAGATATACAGGAACAATTTCGGATTTATTTTATCTTAATATATTTACAACTGGACCGATTTTGATGGAACTGTTTGTGTGTTTTAGGGGATTTGAGAATAATTTAAGATTTATAAACCTAGAGCAGCATCTGTCGGGTCCACTAGTAGTATTATATTTGAAGTAATTTAAAGATTTCATTGTCTAGCTTGTCTATCTAGCTGTACATTAAATTCCCATTATTTTAATTTCAAATAGTTTTTCTGGTCCTATAACGTCCATAGAAATGGACGTTATAGGACCACAAACTATCGTTCATAATCCGACAGATTTTTAAATGCTTGTTATCTGCTTTTTCCACTTATGTCTTCGTTTGTGTAGAAGTATGAAAATTAATATGGATATACAAAGGCAAAGCAACTTTAATCAGGATAGCTAGCTCATGTGATAAAAATCTTTCAGAACTCCTATTTTTCCGTGAACCCTACATAAGCAAGTCGTATACATCCTAAAGTACAGTTTGGTTTCTCACACGCCGTATACGCGAATCAGTGAGTGTGTGAGATGCTCTACGATCGATCGGAAAGGTAATGTTTTCGTGTCACGATCTCAGTTCCGTGTCCAAATTTTACGCCCCCCTGAGGCTTCGACAATGAAGCTTTATGATGAACATTTGATCCACTGGGTGAAGATTACATAATGTATGCATTTCATGCAGGAATCATTTAAACACTTACTGAAGCTAAGGCTGTTGGTTCACTACACGTCGTCACTGTCAAGGATATTATTTCGGTCCGATAAAATGCCACTGTTTTTTTATGATATTTAGGGAGAAAAGGAGCAGACGGGTTACCTGATGGAAAGAAACTGGATTAGATACTAATAGACGAGACTTCGGATGTCATGAGTGTCCATGGGCGACGTTGCCGGCTTTTTATGAGGGAATAGGAATGAGAATATGGATAGGGGATTAGGGGAGTATGGCCACTAAACTTTCTCACTGAAAGAAACACAGAATAACGCCGTTTCACGCCAGTTTTCTGTGTGGCCGTGGTATCACTTCGGTCGAGCCAATCCATTCGTGCCGAAGCATGGCTCTCCACGGCAATACTGCATGACATAGACTTTAGGTTTCATTTCAGCTATAAAAAAATAATCTTTTCTCAATCACAGACTTCAGTTTGGCATAAAGGTCTTGTTACCTGGCCATTAAATTGTATGAAAAAATATTTGAATCAAACCATAAACTCTATTAAGTATTTCGTGTATAATTATCGTGTTATGTCAAAATATTGTAGTGTGTTTAGCATTTTACATATTAAAAATATCCATGATAAAGCATATTTTAAAATAATATTGGTATTCCACGCTCCTCCTTCATATCAACTGGGCGAAATTTCATGTTTTTGCATCTACGCGTCTTTCGTAAAAAGGGTTACTAAGTTTCCCGCTCGCGTATTAATATATAGAAGACGTTTTAATATATGTGATAGCTCATATTTTTTGCGTATACAAACATATATTTTTTTATCTAAAATCCATACCACATTCTATATTTTCCACACATAGAGCGGTAGAGGAGCGCCGAAACTGAAATCACCCAATTTCCGCTCGGCCGCCCCAGTCGGAATTAAAATCCAAGTGAAAAATAACCTAAGGAAAATCGGATCCTATTTGATATGTGAATTGCGTGGCCTAATATCCTGATATGTATAGGGACAGAATGTATAAAAACGTTTAAGAGGTAATAAACAGACCGGACGCGACTAACAGCCCATACAAAACGTCCGCGACTAACGCCTTATAGTATGCAAACTTCAATGTATAATGGGGGAAATTAAAGAGAGCCGGTTGATGGACCAACGTCATCTGGTCGGAATATGTCAATTCCATGTAAGCCGTGATCTGCCGGGTGGGTTTGACCAGAGGTTTAAAAAGTTGAAACAGATACAGATTGTTTATCTGTATCTGTTTCAACTTCTGTTATTTGGTCGGTTTATGTCAAACTAAGCCGACAGATCACTTACATGGAATTGACATATTCCGTCCGAATGAGGTGGGTCCATCAACTGGCTCTCTTTAATTTTTCCCATTATATAATTATTATCTAGATCGCGGCTGTCAGTCGCGTCAGTAAGTCGCGTCCAATCAGTATGTTTTTCGCTTTAAAACAGATGACTAGGTCATAACATCTGACAACTCAACCCGATCTTGTAGTGGTTTGGATGAAGCGCTGATAGATTTCTATTTCAGTCAGTCTTATATAGTACTAACTGTTGCCCGCGATTCCGTCCACGTGGTAACTTTTCTTTTAAAAATTTTTTCTAATTTTTTTTTCCTACAAACCGCACGGAGCCCGAGACCTTTCCAACGAATGCATAACCGTGGCAATCGGCTCGAGCGTTCTGGAGTAACATCTTCTGGAAGGAAAACCCGACTTATTTTAATATAATAGATTTATATGGACACTATACGATACATACGAAAGAAATAGAACCCCTGATAAGTTTCGCGTCAGATTTTTGTCAACATTTTGCGAGGGATTCGGTGGTTTCCCAAATTATGTGGCATATTATCCTTGATCCCATCTTATACGTATTTCATCTGTTTTGTATGTTTTCCTCAAAGATTTAAAGATAGTTTTACTATGTATTTTCTGGCGTTTTGTTAGAATTGAGCGTATGAAGATTTTGAAGTATGAAAATATTATAGTACAAATTCTATAGTTATTTTAAGATCATTTATATGTTTATCGCACGTCCGAATTGGTAACTAGGATGTTGAAGGAATACTCGACCAAAGTAGGTCAATATGGCCGCCTTTTATTTAAAAAGTGTCAATTTGTATGCCGCCGCCCGTCGAATCTTCTTTTATTTTTTTTTTAGCCTTAGCTAATGTGCTTATGATACTACATCTCTGGTACTGCATCATACAAGTTTTTTTTAAATAGGGTCGTCTATGAACTTTTTGCTCATATCCTTTGTTATTCTTATATTTGGTTTTTGTACCTAGGATCTCATGCAAACTTCTTATTTAAGTTATATAACATTATTGTTAATGTTAGTCCATCACGCTTTCGGACTTTTTTGTATATAATAATTTATTAGTATATATAATAAATAATAATTGTAAATTTTCATTAAATTAAATATATAAACATTATTATTACATCAAATATATTTCATTCTATGTTATTGTTTATATATTGTTTTTTTTTTATCGTCTACCTTCGGAGACTACGAACTCGCCTAGGACTTGAGCATCTTAAGCATCATACGTTAGTTAGTAAAAACAAAATTAAATCTACATATAAATAGCCTATCCTGTAAGCTATTAATCAAGTGTGCATTTCACGGGGTCGAAGAATTGTTAAGTCACTTCCCGTTCCCTAACGAGTGGCTGTAATTTAACATGGCGGTAAATGAGCCAGGTCGATGTAATTTGTCCACATTCCTTTGATGACTTCCACCACATTCTCATCCTGCTTTGGCACTTTATCGAACGCTCGTAAACGTAATTGACCAGCGGGGCTTATGTCATTTTCATACATTTTTGATGTATATTCTACAAAGAAGCAAAAACATTCAGATCTTGGCTAACCCCCCTGTTTTCTGCTGTATTATGGAAACCCTAGGTCTAACATTCATAATGTCTGTCATACAGATATTTTAATGGCGATAGTGTGTTTGTTTATTTGTTTGCTTGCCTTGATTTTTTAGCATAAACTTAGATGAAGGAATGGAGAGTATGCTTTTGGTCAAACAAAAACGTAATGTTCCAAATATTCGTATTTCTATGTGATTCTCGTAATCCACGCAGGCGAAGCTATGTGCTAGTCAGTTAAATAAAATATTATTGAAATAAGAAGTCGCAAAAGGATTACCCCAAGACATTGCGACCTTACTTATCTTAGAACTAAAAGTCATCTAAAATGCCAATATAACAATGTTTCTAATCGCCATACTGTGTTTTATATGAGGAAAGATAATAGAAATTAGAAGGAATGAACCAATTTGGGGGAGTTTGTAGGTAAAAAGTCCACAGAAGTCGCGTAATAGCAGCAATAAAGTATAAATGACAAGTTTAATCAACTAATTTATTAAAGTAATAAATTGTGATGATAAAAATCAAAGAGCCGCCACGCCATGCACAGCCCCGAAAATGACTTCATATTTCCAACGCTTTCATACTCGAAAGGAGCGTACAGACTACGAGAAATATATATTTACTTGAGAGCCCAACAGATGTCTCGGGCTGATTTGGGGATCTTCATTTTTTAATGATATTTAGGGGGCAAGCGAGCAGACGGGTCACCTGATGGAAAGCCATCGCGTAAGGCTTTTTTTAAGGGTTGGCACAAAACTTCATATAAAATATCAAAATGTCTACGAAATTACGTGCCAAGCTATTTTGAACGTACGATTATTCTAGTTACGATTCCCTAGTGCGTACACACCTTTATTTATCAAACGCGAGGTAACGAAATCAACGAGAAATATGAATTCAAAGGGTAGCGCTCGGACTTGACCCAATTCCAGGTTTATGGGACACCCAACAACATAACTATGGAATAAAATGTGAAATAGCACTATGATGAGGCGCAAAAAGTAGTGCAAAGCTGTTGTGGCTTATATAGCTTCGCCTGCGGCTTTGCTCGCTTTGACGTATATTTACCCGGCTACGCTCTTTAGAAAAGTATATTATGATTTTAGCTATGAGGGGATGTTTGTTCTGTAATAGTGGCTAAGCTATTTTTTTCATGAAATTAGGGGACAAGCGAGCAGGCTACCTGATGGATATCAAATGCCGTCGTCTATGGATCAGATGAATTGTAAGTGCATTGGTGACCTTAAAAAAATAAAAAAAGAATAGGAAACGCGAATAGGGAGTTAGGACTCTGGCGAAGTCAATATTCGGACAAAACAGAACTTAATGCTGTTTCACGCCCGTTTTCTGTGAGGCCGAGACCCATTCGTGCCGAAGCATGGCTCTCTAATGGCAAAAAAATTGCAACTTTATAACATTTTGCAGCAGTTTAACTTTCGCATCAGTCCAATTTACTGCATAAGGAGTTACTCAAACCACATATTAAAGTATACAGCTGTGTTTTGCTACAAATTCTCTTTATAGCGGCCAGATGTTCGCAACTAGAGAATGTCATATCTTATTGGCGTGCGACCAACAACTCTCACCAAATGCGATTTCTATCGCCAGCGGGAATTCATTGACTAAAACTTGTATTGTTGTTTTTGTTGTTCTTGTCAATTTTTGGTATATTGTGTATCGGAGAAGTTGAAAGATATACAGATTGTGGATCTAAGTAATTTGGTCGGGTTGTGTCAAACTCAGCCGAATGATCGATGGCTCATATAGAATTGACATATTCCGACCAAATGACGTAGGTCCGTCAACTGGCTCTCTTTTAATTTTCCCCTTTATTCATGAGAAATTGAAACAGATATACAGATCGTGGATCTAAGTAATTTGGTCGGGTTATGTCAAACTCAGCCGACAGATCACAAATTACATGGAATTGACATATTCCGAACAAATGACATAGGTCCGTCAATTGACTCTCTTTCAATTTCCCCTATTATACATTGTACATAAACAAAAATAAGGTTTGTAAAGATGATTAAATTGATACTAAAATTACACAAATAAATTTGATGGTAAAGAGTTCTTTCAAGACAAATCAACTTAAACCCTTAAAAAATGACTTTCTACGAACTTTATTGTAGAGCACATATTTGTTTTAAAAATCAGAAAAGTCCTCTGGCATTCACTGTTTTCTTTATGCGACATTATATAAGATTATATTGAGAAGTTTTGTATTCATATGCGGCACTTATACGGAGTGCAGAAATGAGTTTACTTTTCAACATAAAACGGCAATAACGAAACACACAGCAGAGACTGCAAACGCTTCGTACATACTAACACTAATGTGTTACTGACTTTTATGTTTACTATAAACATTTCTCAACTTTTTCTCGATAATCTTATATTAACTAAAGACATAAGTGGAAGAAGCGGATAACTGACATTTTAAAAACTGACAGATTGTTGCGTAAACGGACGCTTAAGGACCGGAAAATCAATTTGAAACTAAAATAATGTGAGTTTGACGTATAGCTAAATAAATAAACAAGCTAGACAATGAAATTACTAAATTACAAGAATTATCAAAATTGTACACGAAAAAATGAGTATTTACTCGAATATTGTAGGATGTTAGTTGTTCGCTTTTTCCACTTATGTCTTCAATTTAGAAATGAACCGAAAACAAATGATTACTTTACAAACTGACGATAATAGTGGGCCTGTGTAGAGGCTGTAAAAGCATAGCGTTTTTATAGAAACCGAGACAATCTAATTTTGGTTTTTATAAAAAAAATTGCAGTTGAAAGTTAATCACTTTCATTTTCATTTAAAAGTCTCATGTTCTCTAAGTAAATTCAGCAATATGTAAAATTTTGTATAAAAGTTTGGGTTACAAGAAAATTTTACTATGCATGCTTTTGGGTATGTTTTTTCAAAGGATTATCGCAACTTATACACAAAAATTAAACATTTGCTCTAGAGCCATGCAAAAACTGAATTTTACTAAAATACCAGTATGATTTTCATAAGTAGACAAGTATTGTTATCGAAGCTCTCGTGTGTAACACTTAAAGTATTTTTCTTGGAAATCTTTTGCACGAAAATTCTTTTAGCAGTATTATAAAATATTTTACTTTTGTTATATTATTAGTATTATTCTCGTTTAAGTACTTATATATAGAAAAAAATTGTTAAGGCTAAAGCTTATGCGTATTTTCAAATCCGTTTATTATTAAATCGCTCAAACGACTTTAATGATATTTGCAATAGGAAATTGTAGTTTGTATTGGATAAACGAAATCCGTAACAATAAACTTGGGTAATTTGTAGTGTCGATAGTGTTAACATAGCAACTATTGAAAATCCAAGTTCATCTTTACCTAAATTACCAAAAAGGTGTGATTGTTTTAATATGCCAATCCATACGAATTACGAACTATAAAAGACTATAAATAATAACTATGGAAGTGTATTTGTTTGTACTGCCTTCACGTCCTAACGAAGCAACCAATCGACTTAATTTATGACAGAGACTTAATTGAAAGGATGGAAAATAAATGTAAATTAATTTGGAAATATGGAAATAAAAGAAAACCTATATCAGGCTTCTTTTGGTCTTGCAAAAATCATGTTTCCAAAATATTCGTATTTTTACTCGCCTTCCGACTCCACGCAAATGAAACTGCGGGCGAAAGTTAACAACTCATAATTTAAAATTTAAAAAACTTTAAATATGTACTGCTTAGGTACATGTCTACTACATACTATACGATTCAATAATTTGGTAGATGAACGAGGTCGCATCACATGCGCCGTTGAGCGTCAAACGTGTTTATTTGTTTTATGCCACATGAATAATTTCCTGGTGAATTTTGATATCGTACAAATTTTATATGTAACCTTTTTGTCAATTATAAAAATTGTACTCGAAATATATCGCAAGGGAAAAATAGCGCATATTAAACGGTTTAATTTATGTAAACCGATTAACGCAGCATCTGTAACAATCTTCAATAGGGGATAAGCGTTTTTCTTATTCTGCTCAGAATTTATGAAATCTTCGATCTGGAGTCTCACATCTTCCATATTTTTAGAGATCTTTAAGACATTATGGAGACAATCTCCAATACGTGGCATATTATTTAAAGAAACATAATCTTCTCTACTTTTAGCTCTGAAAGTCTGATGCTAATTTGCCACCATTTGAGATATTATGAATGCTCTATCGCATCTTATAGAGACATAAGTCATCTACAGCTCTGAAAGTCTGATGATGATGCTGTCCACCACTTGATCCATGCCAGCCAGTTAGACTCTCAAACGGCAAAGATGTTTACTATGTCAGGGGAGATCGGCGAGTAGCGTACAGGTGGTGCTGTGGGGCGCGGCGGTATCGAGCGGCCGTCGAGGCGCGCGCAACCCTCAGTGCCAGCACCAGTGAGCCCGCGGCCGGTCGCCCCAGTACACTCCGCCGTGCCGGAGTTACTCCAAACAACTCCATGTGCCAGTGTTGTGAAGTGATCGATTTTAATTGGCCCACGTGACGATGTAATGACACCTGTCAAGGATGTGGTTCTTTTGGTATCGGGTTTCATTGATGTTGGACGCGCGTAGACCCTCTACGCGCCGTAGCACGAGGCTACGATTGTGTGTAGAACGGGATAAGGATGTTGAAAAGTTAAAAAAAGTTTTGTAGTATATTGAGTTTTTGTAGCGTAAAAAAAACCGACGTATAACTCGTGTAGGACGTTTATAAATACCGATGTCATAACTAAAATGACCACTAAAGAGGGTAGGTCTAAAAGGGTTGAGGTGTTGTCTTTGCCCTTTACGTATAGATATCGCGTGCTTACTTTATTTTACTATTCACGCGTCGCCGGGATCTGAAAGGTTCTCTAAATATTCCGAATATTTTGGGTCGATTCAATTCAGTTGGAAGCCTAAGGATATTTTAGGAACCAACTCAAATCTGTTAAGAAGTTAACCGTGTTTTTTCTAGTGTCCATAAGCGATGTCTGAAGTTAAAATCTCTTAATCCGTCTGGTCCTTTTCTAGTTAATTTTACAAAGCAAAAGCAGGAAGCAAAGATTGATTTAATTTGATGAAATATATAAATATTCTCAATATTTATCAAACACTATTTTAAGTTGTTTAACAAAGCAGGAAACAAAAACCATTATCCAAATCTTCTTTCTAGTTGAGTTAAGAATATTTAACTAAGGGACGTAACTACTAAAGTTGTTTTATGGCACTGGGCTCCCTGAATCCCTGTTCTTCATCTAGTAAAAAGACCTCGTAAATTTAAGCTATTTTGGAACTTAAGAAAATAGTCAGCATAAAGTATAATCGCATACAGACGTTACTTCTTCCTAATTCTTTTGATGTCACGGTTTTTGAAGCCTCAGCTACATGACACCTTAAAAATATCAAGGTGATTTCATGAGTACCGCCGTCGATCCTGGCAACACGGGAGATTTAAAGCCCGTCAAAAAATGTATGCAACGCGAAATTCAGTTCTGCGCAGAGCAGACGCTAGCTTTAATTGGTTTAAATAGCTTAAAGCCTTTTAAGCATTCGCCGAAAAACCTTGATTGGCTGCATGTCCTATTGGAGTGAAAATGTCCTTTTCTATATCATTTTTGAATCTTGAAATATATTAAAGAAGTTAGATTGTCATGTCATTACCAAGCTAACTGCTAGATAATATAAAAAACCGGCCAAGTGCGAGTTGCACTCTCGCACGAAGGGTTTCGTACCAGTTAAGAGCAAAAAATTGTAAAAACTTAGTTCTGAAAGTTAAACAGCTTTAGCTTTACACTTCCTAACAAGTAATATCGCGATGCAGTGCCATCTAGTACCAAGAAGAAGAAATTTGAAAAAAAACACGTATGTTGTATGAGAGGCCCTCTTAAATATTTAGTTTGTGGTATATTTACGTACTTTTTGTTATAGCAACAGAAATACATATTCTGTCAAACTTTTAACTCTCTAGCTTTTACCGTTTTTAAATATAGTCTGAAGACAGATAGACGCACTGACAGACAGACATGGAAGTCTCAGTAATAGGGTTCCGTAAAAAGGAGCCAGTTATCCTAATTTTTGTTTTTGTTATATCCTTTGTAAATAGAAAAATAATAATTGGCACAATGTAAAGACCCCTTAGTTAATAATCATCCACAAAATTATAATGGAAAGCCCCAAATGTCATAATAATTGGATGAACCCCATGGCATTATGTTAACTTAATGTTATTAAATAATAATGATGTTCAGGATCAACCCTAAAATATTAAACTCATGTAGCAGATTAAGCTTTTAGAAGTCCGTGAATTCAGACATATCCCCTTTACTTATATCAAATTAATAAATGCTATTTGGGTAAAAATATAATACTGTGCAAATAACATGAAACCAAATAAAAAAACTGTCCACACAAAAAGTAAGAAAACAATATTTTTTAAATATAAAAAATAAGCTTTCCTAGTTAATTGCTTGCGAAATAATTGTATTTTTATTTATATTTTTTAATTATTACATTTAACATTAAAATATAATAACTAATATGTATACCGATTGGCTGTAGGTGTAGTATTTGATCAGCAGACTATTACAAAACTATTTGCTTTAAATTTACAAGACTTAATATGTGAATCCAGCTAAGTCCTCGTCGATTTATTCTTTGGCAACAGCTGGGTAACTAGCCAGCGGGACTAAGTCTAATTTATTGTTTTTTTAAATTAATACAGACTTTTGCACAGCTGTGAAAGAACTAAGATTTACTAGGCATTATGTGTAAGTGGAAATTTAGTTACAAAGTAATAAAAAGTGATGCTTAGATGAAAAGCGAAATCCAAAAGCTTAGAAGAGCTTCAGCAGCAGCTACAATATTAAAACATGTAACCAGCTGGGACATATTGTTAACAAATATTTTTAGTACAAGTATTTAGCTTATTTAAAGGCATAAATTCCAACACTGGCCATATTGTATGTTGGGCAAAAGTGTGGTTACCAAGGATGTACCAAAGACGAAAAGCGTTTTCACCAAACTCAAAAGAGTCAGTTTTATTTCATTAAAGGGGCAGTTTTTACCGACTTCCAAAAACGAGGAGGTTATATATTCGGCTGAGGACATTTTATTTTTGTATCGTGATGATGAAATTTGTGACTTTAGATTTGTTTAGCATTTTTCGAAGTTTTTTTAAATAAATCGGACTATGCTGAAAAGCCACATGCTAGGCTTAGTTCACAATAAACACTAAATTATTCATAGACGTTGTCAAATAAACGTTCACCTTGACCGGAGTATATTATCGAAGAGGGCCGAAATATTAAAACATTATTAAGGTTTTGGGTGAGCATGAAATATTTACTGACGGCTTTTAATGAGGGATGTATAGGGCTGGGGTTTTTATTTTTTGGTCCTTGAGGTTATTTTATATTACCTACTAAATTGCGCCAGAAGTATAACTCTATTTTTTGTGTGTACGACGTTGATATCTATACTTCTGGTTTGCGTTATCTAGAACTAGCTTTTTGGTCGCACAGTAACGAATATTCCTGTTATCTTCTTTTGGAACATAATGTATTTCCGAAATGAAAAGTGTCCTATGTTATTTCTATCCTTACAGGTAAGTGTATGCTAAAAGTCATATTAATTCGTTTTAATCACGATAACATACTAACCACAAAGCATTTATTTTTTTCTTAAAGGCCTGTTTTAAGTCGTATCAACATATTTGTTTACGACAAGACATACTTAGGTAGGCATACTTAGTCCAAGTTTATCCTCACACCTTCTGTACGACAATAGCCCAAGAGCCGTCGTTATAAATTCAGACTTATTCGACCGTAAAACACTTTGGTTTTCGAGACGAAGTGATTTGGAAGTCCATTTTGCTTGAGTAAACAAGAATATCTATCTTATTTTTATGGTTTAGGTTTAAAGAATAGTACCAAATTTAACTTAAATACAATTTAAGGCATGAGTGGAAAAGCGGATAACTAACATTTTGAAAACTGCCGTTTTTTGTTTAAATGGAGGTTTTAGTACTAGAAAAGTGTTTCACAATTAAAAATATATATATATAATGTATATTACAAAGCTAGATATAGGATTAAGTAGGAAAGTCACAAGCTTTGTGAAAAATTATAAGGTAAAGAATGAGCAATTATTCTTATGTTAAAAATGTGAGTTATGTGGTTCTTCTGCTTATGTCATCAAATAATTATGTTATTATTATAAATTCATCGTCAGATGCAATATCGTCAGATCCTTATTTCCTATTTTTTTTTGGAATATGTGAATAATTTACTTAAGAACGAAAAAAAAATATAACTCTGAATAGGACCAGTCCTACGATCCCTTTATCTACCCTTAATCCAATATTTTTCTTTTTTTTAATTATATTTAGGGGGCAAGCGAGTAGACGGGCTACCTGATGGAAAGCAACTGCCATCGCCCATGGACACTCGTGACAACCGAAGAGTCGCAAGTGCGTTGCCGGCCTTTACGAGGGAATAGGGAATGGGAATAGGGATAAAGGTATTAGGGAAGTTGGGCTACCGGTAAGCTCACTCACTGAACGAAACCCACTACAATGGCGTTTCACGCTAGTTTTCTGTGAGGCATTTTAGCGTAAGGTATTCGTGGTATCACTTCAGTCGAACCGACCCATTCTTGCCGAAACATGGCTCTCCCATGGCAAATTATATTCTAACATAACATGTACATACAAATATAACTTTAAAATCTATGTTCTTCACCCTTTTCATATTATGTCGTGTGTAAGCTTAAAATACATAATGAGTTTTCGAAGGTTCCGTTTTATTAAGGATGTAATGTTCCCAAAGGACAAAGTTAAAGTATGTAAAATTTATACGGAAAGTTTTTGTAAACTTTATGGAGCAGAATTGTATATTCAAACTGGATTTTTCATATTTAACAAGACAGAAATTAAGATTAGAAGGCACTGACTAGAAACCGGCATGAAATAAAAATCATTTGGGAATCCTTTTCTAAACAATGGAATTTCAAATTTTTTAGCAATCACGAAGACTTTCTTGTAGGTAAAAAACATACTGCCAATTTTCTTCCAAAAATCAGGTATCAAAGTAAAAAATCAAAAGTGAGTCTATATCTCTTATATTCATTTGTGGTATATTACCTAATGGAGCGTTTTATAAAATCCCATTCGGTAATAATATCTATGGACGCTTCACACCACGTAAGTCTGGCCCTGTGCTAAGTACCCGAGGGACTTGTGTTACAGGTACCAGACAACGGAAATATATTTAATACTTTTAT
>JAOTAV010007613.1:0-28964 GCA_026546445.1 Cyclargus thomasi | reverse complement strand
AGAAAAAACAGTTTTCGCGGCGATTCCGCGTCGTTCTGTTTCACCTGGCATATGAATGACGGTCGTAAGTGTGAAGACAGAAAGACGATGTTTTATTTTTGCTTTATTCGCCCCCCTGTCCGTTAGGTAGTTCCGATTTCATTGCCCAAAAATCCAAACAAATTTTCGCATCATACTTTATACTATCACACTAATATTATAAATGCGAAAGTTTGTGAATATGTATGTCAGTTGTTTAAACTGGACCGATTTCAATAATATTTAGCATGTAGTTATCTGGATAGACCCTGTATTAATAAATTGGCTACTTTTTACGCGGGTAGCACCGCAGGGCACAGCTAGTAATATTATAAATGCAAAATTTGTGAGTCTGTGAATATGTTTGTTACTTTTTCACGCTTAAGCGGCTTGACCGCTTTCGATAAAATTTGGCATGAAGCTAGCTGGTTTTCTGAATTGACTCATAGGCTTCTTTTTACACAGGTAGTACCGCGGGGCCATCAAGTTCAGAATAATAATACTTAGGGTACTTCAGAATAATAAAACTTATTTTACCTGTCCTCCCAGACCAACTACTAGATAAGTTTCGCATGACTCCCAAAAAGCTTCGGCACGAATGCGATTGCATCTCAGACGTGCGTCAGATAAGTCGTGAGATTCAGTAATTGGGCGGTTGGGTAAAAGTTACTGAAACTTGACGAGATCATCACCCACAGGAACCGTACAATTCATAATCATATTGTTATGGTTAGTCGTTCCTTCATGCTGTACCGAAGAAATCGACTTTATTTTTATCAAAGACGCTTTGTCTAGAAAAAAAATCATGCTCCTAAAATACTATTTTTTTCGAATTTTTTAATACCAAGCGAGCAAGGCTGCCAGCAAAAGCTAGTGTATTTCAAATTGAAAAATGTGTTCGTTCTTCTTTGACGCTCTGACGAAGCAACCGACATGATTTTTGGCATAGCTTGGTTAAAAGGATTGAGCCTAATGGGAGATTAGGCTACTTTTGATCTTGGAAACACATATTTCCAAAAGATGTTTACAATAATATTTATTTTATATTATTATGTAATTTTTGAATTTAACGCGACCGAAGCCGCGGTCATAAAGTCACATAAAATCACATAAAATTTATAATTCATAATATACTATCTGTGCCCCGCGGTGCTACACGCGTAAAAAGAAAGCGTTAATCCAGTATACCAGTTACCTCCATGAAAAATTTTATCAAAATCGGTCGAGCTGTTTAAGCGTGATGAGGTTACAAACATACACACAAACACACAACTTTCGCATTTCTCTTATGAATGCGAAGGCATGATTGCCAAAATAAATTGAAGAAACCCGACCAAATTACACATACGTTGTTCAATCATCCTACGAACCAGGTTCTTTGATGGCACATAAAGTAACTTATGACGGAAGCATTTATAATTTTTTTATAAATATAGTAGAAATATATATACTTTAATATGAAGTGTTAGATAGCGGTCGAACAATGCCAAGTTAGCGTTATCAATTGTTGTGGAAAATGACAAGTGCTTATAAGGTCGGCGTCATGTTGTATAAAACATTTTATTAGTCACGCCAGAAATAATTTACCTGATCAACGGAAACTACTGTATAATATTAAAAATTATCCATACAAGTGATCGAATCCAGCCTGGAGATGCTCCACAATCCACTGGAACGCCAGTGCCTTGTGGAGCATCTCCAGTGAGATCTATTACGTGCATTCCAGTTCCCGTTTATATAATTTCAGTAGCATTCAGCGCTGGATTACTGGATGGGAATTTTGTAAGGCGTTCTTTTTTACTACCGATGCATTCTGGACTCTGGTGTTAAGTTTCAGCGAAGTTTTTTTTTATAATTTGTTTCTTCTGTCTTGCTCACCTAAAGATACTTTAACTAACTTAATGATTTGTTGATTGGGGGAAATGTGTTTTGCACAAATACTTGATTCAAATTTCTTTTTTTTTCTAACTACTAACACTGTATAAAAACTATTCTAATTCCCACAAATCGGTCAGAGCGCAGAAGGCAGGCAACCCCAAAATTGCTGCATTCACCCAGACAAAAGCCCAAAATACACCCCGCGAGCAAAAAGAAAAGCATTTCCCATTCCATCCCCTCTCGAATTTCCCGCCCAGAGGGCGGCGACTAGGGGTGGCTCCGTATAACAGAGACGACTTAAAATCTCGTAGAAAAGAATGAGACGACCGTATGTCCACCTGTTGCGTTTATTTTCGCGGTATCTTTTTCTTGACTAGAGGAGTGCATGCGTACTAGGGTTAGGCATCGATATTGACGTTCGATTTTTAAATTTTAAATTATGTTAGCTAAGGCTCGGCGTTCTTTTTTGCTTATCTGCACGAGATTGGGATTTCGGAATATTGTCTATGAACTTAAAATTGAATTGAAAATTAATTTCGGATTACATTATGATTCGAGAGTAACTGTACGTTAGCAAAGTATATGTGCCTAACAATTTCGAATGCTAACATAAATTGTGATACGCTGTTAAAAGCATACCGATTTTAACCGTAACTTTAGATTTTGAAATAAACAATTTATTTAAAAAAACGTATAAAACGTGTCGAAGTTAATTTTAAAATTCATTACAGAATATTTGCATTACTAAAATGTATATTGGAGCGGGATGACAAAAATGCAATATTCGATAGCCAAAGGATTTGTGATTAAAATTCTTTGCGTCATTTTAAAAATAAAATCCGGCCGAGTGCGAATCGGAATGTCGCGTTGAGGGTTCCGCATCACCTTTTACAGTTTAAATTTTATTTCCATTAACAAATCACTATCAAAGTTTATTATTTCTATAGAAGAACAGGTTGCATATACTTGATGGACAGGCTAAAGTCAAACTAATCTACTAATGGTTTTGACATTTAGTTATTCTTTTTCGTACAGAACTTGGCAAAAAGTGTATTGCACTATACATAATTGGGTTCTAGATTTTCTACTACTTGTGATATTAGTACATGTTTTTTTTTTACCTCAACTTGGAAGCTTTGATTTTACACAAGAAAGGATTGTTTCATGTGAAAATGGGACAGCGTGTGTGTTATCTTTTCGCTCTTAAATCACTATACAGATTTTGATAAAATGTGTTGGATACTTTGAGTCTCAGAAAAGGACACAGTACATCTATACAATAAAACAGTAAAATTGGCGTGTCTGTACAATTAATATTTTTACAAACTAATCAATGTGTGAGGTTTAGGAACAGTAATAGAACACAAATCGACAAAAAAAGTTGTCTGTTTGTACGCGCTAATCTTCGGAACTACTGAATGGATTCGTTATATTTATTTATTTTTTTATTTAATAGCTATTAATTCTAGGCAGCACATAGGATACTTTTTATCTCGAGAAAATGTACGGTTCCTGTGATACACAAATTTTCGCGCAACGGAGTTGCGGGCATCAACCAGTTAGAAATATATTTTGTTCACTACTAGTTAACCTAGTTTGGAAAAATCAACGGATAATCCGAGTTTAATTTAACGGAACCCTAAAAATGCACTTTCCCACCCAAATCAGTGGCAGGATGAACAGAAATAAAAATGTTTGTGTTAGAGCTTCCGGTGAGTCGCGGGTTCGAGGCTCGGGCCACGTGCGGTTACGACGAAATAATCCAATAAAAATAGTATTCTGGACGATTAAATTACGATGCTGTTCGTTAGGGCTGTCACTGACAAGACTTTAGAAGTAGGGCTATCGACTTTTTTTTTTTTATGGTCGAAAAATGCAAAGTGTACAATGAAAAAAAACAGTTTTTAACGCGAAAAAGTGACAGTCAAATAAACACACTTATTTTTAATGCTTAACTTTGTTTTTGTTTTAAACCAAATGATGCTCGCATCTCCGTTGCGCCAAAATTCGTTTATCGCGCCGAAACCGCAAAAAGTATTCTATACCCCCGGACTCAGAGTATATCTATACAAAATTTCTTCAAAATCGCCGTAGCTGTTTAGACCTGAAAGTTAACAGACAGACAAACAGACCTTCGCATTCATAATATTGATACTGATGTATACGGATAACTAGATTATAGACACGGCCAAAGAAATAAGTATATTTTTCAATGTTTATTGATGTCATATTTACTCGATTGCGAATAAAAGTTTGAAGTTAAGTCACAGATTTAGATGTTACAAAATAGAATTACACGGCGTTACAATGTTTGGAGATTTGATAAGGAATGGACACGCATTAAAGAACTATGTGAAATGTAAGGGTGTGTGCATAACACATATAATACCTGCGTCTCATGGTGATACAGCTTGTAGAAAAAAAAACTAAGTACTAAAAAGTTAGCTAAGATTAAGAAAACTAGGAATGCCTCATCAAATTTGGTCTAGCCGTTAAAGCGCGAACACACACAGACTTTCACATTAAACAATGTACACAATATTTGAAGTTTTCACAATACTTAATTTTAAGTATTATTTGAGTTTTATGAATGAAGAAAATAGATAATAATGTGTCTTGTATGAAGGTTAAGTCAAATTCTTTATTTAATTTATCAGCTGTTACATTCGGATTAAACGATATAAACACTTACCTATCCAATCAATTAAGCTTATTAAACAATTCTTTTGGATACTAATCTATATGTCTATATTTAAAGCAATAGTATTTGATACTCGATAGCGACTATGTAAATTTTTAGTATGGCAAATTTTACAGCGCCTCTAGGGGTCACTTGAAACATTAATATTATACTATAGCTTCAAACTCATGGTAGATCTTTTAAACGCTATAACTGTAAGCTGAGTAGTTTCTAGTAGGAATACACTTTTAAATTTGTATGTTGTGTATGTCTGAATGTTTGTTAATTTGTATATTGTGTATGCCTGAATGTCTGTTAATTCTTCATGCAAACACTACAGAACCATTTAGGATTTGACACGTTAACTAGCGTATATAGTTTGGGATCAGATTTAAAAGTAACTTTTCATCTTTAAACAGTATTAATACTATCGTACTCAGAAGCATTTGATGGTAGTGGAAACATAGAATCGGGGAAGCTGAAACCGAGCCAGATTACGGATCTAAGTAAGTTGCTTGTGTCAAACCCAACCAACACATCACGGCTTACATGGAATTGACATATTCCGACCAAACGACGACGTCTGACTGGGTCACTTTCAATTTCCGCCATGTACATTTATTAATTTCAACTGGTTTAGCTAATCTTAGGATAAAAATTGAACACTGTGTACATGCCCTTACTTTACTTGATACGTGACGTATGTGATACGGATAAGATAATATATCAAAGAGTCCTTGTGAGAAACATACAACATACAACGATTATGTCGATTGTTGTGATTACTATGTTTACTAGACATAATAATAACTCCCACACCGGATTCGGTGACGGTGGCTGGTTTCATAGTAACCGGCGCCCTGACTCACGATGCGATTCCGCGCGGAAACGGAAACGTTCCCACGGAAACTCCCGGCTGACTTTTAACAGAAGTTTCCGAAATCGAGAACGAATCGGCGCCGAATCGCTCGTCAATCAGGGGGCTGGCCTGTTACGCAGGAGTCATTTTTATAGTGCCCAAGTGTATGCGTAGTACACAGGAGCACTCTCTCTTCCTTTACTCTCATAAGCCAGTGTGGCGGACGACCGACACAACTGGCGAGAGATCAGGCGCAGGACCGACTTTTTACATGCCCATCCGAGTTCCGACGCATGGATCATCTTACTTGTCTATCAGGTGATCAGCCTGCAACTTCAGAGTAATTCAGCATTATGTTTTCATTCTATTTCATAATATTTAATTAAAATAAATTCCACAAAATAAAATAAAAAAACTCAGAAATATTTCCTATAAAACGATACTCCGGAGATCATACATCCGTCAAAACAAACATCAGGAAAAACAAATTCGAATTAACGATTCAATATTCACTCTTATCACGATAAGGATTATTTCGATAAGAATTTTTATTGCCGTGTAGAAAGGTCAATATTTATATTCACTTTTAATATTCAATAACGAAAGTGATATCTTTTTTGTAATAAATATTTATAATTTATTAGAATTCATTATTTAAATTATTTATTTAAAAAAAAACAACATATATAATACGATCGAATCGAGAAACCGCTGGATTTTTTGGGAGTCGGTTAAAACAGTAAGCAAACCCAAAAATAAAAAAATTATGTACTATTCGATATAATGTTTAAAAAAATGTTAAATGTACAAAAATTGTTAAAAAAAAAGTACCTGTGAGTACATCTAATGAATATTAATATGCATATTGGTGTCATCATACTTCTTGAACAGCTAAAGCATTTTCAAATTTAAATCAAGAAGACACAAGAGTGAGAGCTTTAGACAAGATTGCTGAAAATCTCCGATTCGCTACCCCCTCCTTTATTTTCCCTATATCCTCAAATTCACCTATTCCCTTAATATAAGAATTGCAACACAACTATCTTCTAATATTACAATTGAAAAATAAATAAAAAATAATCAGATAAGTAACATTTTACTACTTTACGATAAATATCCATTTTCCATCTTATAATTTTAAGGAATCTTGCAAGTTTTTTACTTCCATTACCTTCTTAATGTATGTTGTTAAACATAGAACAAAATTTTTTTTTAAATGTTATAATTTTTCGAGTCAAAAACTCTGGGTTTGTGCAAAAAACGGCAGTCTTCAAAATGTTTGTTCTTGTATGTCTTCTATATAGACGACGGTACTTGGCGTTGGTGGTATTAGGGGTATAAGACTTACCATAGAGACCGGCAGGGGATGCGCCCCCCCATTGGGGTAGGGGTACGGTGCCATGAGGTAGCCCATGTTGAAACCTGCAGCAGGGTGCGGCTCGAATTTACCTGAAAATTACGTATCTAAAGTTAGTATATGCTATAAGTATCGTAGAATAAGGGCAACGAAACCTGAACCCAATTTTCAAAACTCAGGTTTTCGAGTTTTTGGTTATTTTCTAAATTTAAAATATACAGTACTATAATATTTTACGTATCATTTGTCGGCAACTCCAGTGTGAAAAAAGTGGCTTAAATAATAAAGATACTTAAATCACATTTTTAATGACTTAGCTCAAAATATCACAATTGTAACAATCAGTACTTAATTCTCAATTTAATATTAATCAGATAACAATGAATTAATGAAAAAACAAACGAATTTCTTCAAAGAAAAAGGTTTTTTTAAAGCATCTAAGTAACAAATTTCGTAAAAGAAAAAAGAAACCGAAAAGCTCGAAAAACCGGAGTTTCTATTTTTTTGAGAAATAAAGTCTTTAACCGTATAAAAACAAGAACTAAGAATTCCTTCTTAGGGATTATATTGTAAAAAAAAACGTTCAGCTTAACCTGTTAGTTCGTTCAAAAATAATATACGTTCAAGAATTAAGATTATTATATAACATACATTTTTTGGCTAATGTGTTTAACGTTTTAACACACTTGTAAGAGGTTAAACTTACCCTGCTGGCCCATGTATAAGGCTATATGACGGGTTTGGTTTGAAAGGCTGAAGAGCCAAGCGACACTTGTTGCTCGAGTAGTTTCTGCCAAAATAGCGACAATCTTAAACTCCCAAGCGAGAATATTGAGCGAAGTCTTTGACGCTTCATTTCTGTATAATGGTGAACTCATCTATCAGATATGAACGAATCGAAGTCATTATGTCTTTGGATTTGACGACGAGAAAGAGGGAAGTTAGGAAGTGTAAAGCTAAAGATGTTTGACTTTCGGAACTGTTACCAAAATTTTTCGCTCTTTACTGGCGCAGAATCCGTCGTGGGCGAGTCCCACTCGCACTTGGCCGGGTTTTTGTTGTAAGGTTTTAAGCTTAAATTTCACACTTAATTAGCCATAGCCTGCGGTTTAGCTAAAGAGTATTGGGCTACCAAGGATTTTAGATTATTATCATAATATATCATAAGGTATAGTGATTAAATAATCTATTTAATATGTAGGAGTAATATATATTTATAGTTATTTATGTCCTGAAAAAAATAGTTTCCCTTTACTGTGGCCTATATGACACGTCCAAAACATACGTGATATATACAACGGTAGCTGTGTATACATCGTTGGTCGTCAGACCAATATTTACTTAGGCTGGCCCACCGGGGGATTCTGGGAACTAACCTATCTCCGTTTCGGTAGGGTGTTGTGCCTAATTTAATAATGAAAGTAATTGAAGACATAAGCGGATGAAGCAGAAGAGTTTCGATTCTCCATACAAAATCTGTCAAAAAAAACTGTAGATAGACTATCTGTAAGCGGAGAAACTGGTCCTTTGACTTATAATTTTAAACATTTTTTTTTTGTTAATTAAGCCATAACGCATCAATAAAAAAATTAACAACCGTAAAGTAATAAGGTACGATGATAAAAACCTTTTTTATCCCTTATCAGACACAAAACACAGGATGTTATGTAATAAACATAATTGAATTACTTTTACTGCTTCATCCAAATATAATGTCCGGTTTATATTATTCCAATCCAGTAATCAATTTGGATTACTACTGGAATAATGTAAAAATATGAGTAAATCAAAATAATTAGGGTATAACCAGGATAGTTGGACACATCATTGTGAAACTTTTTAAAGCCAACTAGATGGGTCATGTCCAAGCTCTATCGACGTGTATTAGCAAATTTTTTGTAGCTTTTATAGTTATCGAGTTATTAAAATTAATATTGCCGCTATGAAGTACCAAAGCCCTTAGAAAAATTGCCGCGTTTTTTGTTCATAACTCAAAAAGTACTTTTTGTACATAGCGGCATTTCAGCTTGAGAACGGCAGTATTATAGGATTATAGTGGAGAGGCGTGATGATGATGAGATCTGAAATGAATCATGTTCACGGTGTGTCCCTGACCGCAGCGTGGAATGGGTGTACCTCCGGCGACCGCCCAGGTAGGCGTTTTTTCACCGATTTTTTATAGAAAATACGATAAACACTGATTAAGAGGTGTCCAATTTATGCGATGTTTGTTATTCGTGGAATATTGTCGAAGTGGATCGATATATTATGTTGTGCTAGTTATTCATATACAGATTTAAGTATAAATCACATGGAAAATTAAGATTTCAGAGATACCTAATATGATACACAACCCAACTCTGTCGTGCCAATGCTCTAATTATGTCCATACCAAATTTTATCTTAAATGTTCAGCGTGAGGTGGTAATAGACAGACACACTTTCGCATCAATAATATTAGTAAGTATAGATTTAGTTTGACACAGCACAGACGAGACGCGTCGCGCTCTAAACTAAAACATGATATAATTATGTAAAAATACAAATTTTCTTCGTTAAATATCGGTAATAAAAATGTCTGCATAATGTCATGTGATTTTCTCAGGATTATTTTAAAATTAACGACTCATATCTCATCAATAATGTCGGTAGCAAATTTTATATTTTCCTCCTTAAAAAGTGTAGGCATTTTACGCATTTACATATACATACATATATGGATTGGTAATTAAAAAATATAGTCTATTTGTATGTTAATATAAATTCCTATATTATAAAGGGACACTGTCGAGTATTATGCATGGAAATTTAAATGAAGGTAAGGCCACAGTTTTAAACATACATTGCGCAGGCAGAATTGTAAACGAGTTAAAAAAAAATACGGTCAAATTGAGAAACCTCATCCTTTTTAGAAGCCGGTTAAAAATTATATGGACTAAAATTATTCTTGACGTTTTTGCTCTAAGACAAATTAAACTTGCATTTAGATAAGATATTTATTATAATATTTACAGAGCCTTTAAAAGCGGTCTACAGAACTCAAGATCACACTAGTACTTGTAAAAGTTTGTGGACTTGTTAGTAACGTCAAATATTTTAAATTAATTTAAAAGAAATTCGGTTTGTAGATAAAGCATTAGCTGTATAATTTTGTTACAACTAATTAAGCTCATGACTCATGTGGAATAAAACAGGAGCTTGGATATTGAATGTCCTAATTCCATGCCAGCAAAATCTAAAAGCTATAAGCTAGTAGTGACAATAAAATCCTTTAACTAAAATTAATCAACTAACAAGTAAAAAGTATGTTAAATCAGTCATGAATAGCGTCGTAAAAACGAGATTCGATTCAATTTGATGCATCACAAGAAATACATTTCCATGATTGATGAGATAAGAGGAAAAACTTGAAGCCGATTAAAATGTTCACGCCAGTTATACATACATATTTATAATAAAAATGGATGATTAATATCACTTTACTCCTAATAAAAACATTTTTAAGGTTTCCAAAACTTTTATGAAAATTTTTAAACTAAAATTAACCAATTCGAGTCATTCTTTAGTTTTGGATAAACTAACAAAATCCATTTTTAAATATGGATTTTAAGCTTTCCTAGAAAAGGTGCATGCATCATGGTGTTACCATATTATTTTTGCCGTTTGAAAAATTTTCAGGGTAAATTCCGAAGCGTAGCCCAATGTTTTGTACAGTGCTGATAACGTTATTATTCAATTCCGAGCTGTTTGTGCGTTCCGAAATGTACGTAGTCTCTGTTTGAACTTCCCTGATTGTACATCTGATTTAAACAAAAGTTTAACACAATGTCTGTTCTAATAAAAGTTTGTTTGGAATATAAAACACGTCTTTACATTTTGGAAGACCTAAACGGTCGTTACACGCCGTTCATATTTATTTATTAGGCTTTTATCAACAAATATACAATATTAACATATAAAAACGGATTATGAAAGGTTAACTTTGTATATGTGAACACCACCTGACATACTATAATTGGTTACAATTATACATTTAAATTTTATCAGCATAATGAAGACAATTGTATATTAACATATCACATGTTTTGCTGACCGACAGACTGACAGGTTGTTTTTGTAGGTTACTTTATTATTAGCTGATCTGGCAAAGGTTCCATGTATGTACATGGACAATTTCAACTATGAAAAACTCCCTGATAAACTTATATCCAAATTGGTCCAGCTTTGGATGTACGAGAATTAGGGCCCGTTTAACCACTTCCTGGTAAGTTTCGGATAGTTTATACACAACTAGGGTTGCCAAGTCGTCAATCCTAATAGCCGGACAGACCAGCCAGTTTGACCGGAAACTTGGCTAAAAAGCCGGACACCCTATATTAATGTCGAGGACTTTGCCTTAGCATTAATAGGTACGTCAAAAAAAGTGTATGTATAAAATCTAGTCTTTTTTATTTTTGATCATAAATGTTGATAAACTTTAGTGAAATAACTTTTTCTCGCATATTTTGCGAAATATAAAAAGCCTTACAAAAGCCGGACAAGACGGACACCGTTCATTTTGGCCGGACATGCAATCAGACAGCCTATGTCCGGCTTTATCCGGACGCCTGGCAACGCTATCCACAACTGATCTGATAGATTTTTCATGCTACATCTGTTAGTTGTAGATATACTATTCGAACCTTATCAGGAAATAGTGAAACAGGGCATTTTATTCAAGATGACCGAAATCGTTTTTTTCGGGAACCATAAAGTATTTCCGTAACAAATTACATACATTTGGTTTATCATTCCTGCAAACAGAAGGACAGATGCAACTCATGCAACGGATTAATGACTATGCATATGATATCTACACGCATTTTAGGGTTCCGTACCCAAAGGGTAAAAACCAGCCAAGTACGAGTAGGACTTGCGCACAAAGGGTTCCGTGCGCAAGTCCTACTCGTACTGGAGCATAGGTAAGAATTGTGCCAACTTGAATTATGAATTTTGTTAAAATTTTATTACTGGTTAGTAAAGTATAAATAAAACTTAGTATTTTGTAAAAATTAGATGCGGCATTTCAACAGGCAGTTTGCTATTATTGATATTG
This sequence comes from Cyclargus thomasi, assembly GCA_026546445.1. NCBI lineage: Eukaryota > Metazoa > Arthropoda > Insecta > Lepidoptera > Lycaenidae > Cyclargus > Cyclargus thomasi. The sequence continues at coordinate 17,077 of JAOTAV010007613.1, read as the reverse complement.
AGCAAAAAGTATCAAAAAAATGATGTTGACAAATGAGTGTACAAGAGCCTCTCTTATTTATTTAAATGTTGGTTTTAGTATTTGTTGTTACAGCGGCAACACAAATACATTATCTGTGAAAATTTCAGCTTTCTAGCTGACAGATGGACAGACATCGAAGTCTCGTCGGGTCGGATCCCGTTTTTACCCTTTGGGTGCGGAATCCTAAAAAAGAAACCCTATTACTAAGACTTCGATGTCTGTCCGTGTCAATGTTGTCAACATCGCGCTATCGTTTCATACGACGAGGCCTGTTAAAGCTGTTCAACTTTCGGAAACGATTGCTCGATTTTTTGCTCCCTACTGGTACGGAACTCTTCGTGCCCAAGTCCAACTCGCACTTGGCCGGTTTTTCGACTTTGGCTATCTATTTTTCCAACGTTATCCTAAGTGTAAAAACTGTGGCTAAGTAGCTTAATGCATATCCAATTAGTGTAATGACATACCAACAGGTAGCAGGGAGCTCGTTAGGCGGGAACATAGTGGGAGAAAGACAGACATATAACATAGCGAGAGAGAGAAAGGGACAGATGCATGTATTATGGATCGGCCACGCAGGCTGAACTAATGGTAAAACACAAACACTGTTCACAATTTATCTGCCTATACAAAGCCTTTATGTCCAGCTGATAGGGTTCACAATCATAAACACCCCGAGCAAAATAGAGCTGAACGCGCAGTTTATGATAATAGGATTCTTAGTTCCTTCATCATCGTTTTTGTAACACCCTGTATATTGCGTATCGTTTGTAGATTTTAATGGCCAATGTAGAAATTAGATGCTAACTCCTTAGTAATAAAAATATTCACACTGAAATTATAAATAAATTGTCATATGTAAAACTTGCAAAACCAACATAAACAACAAAGGTCGGCAACACACCTGCAACTCTTCTGATGTCGCGAGTGTCCAAGGGCGACGCTAGTAGCTTTCTAGCAGGTGACCCGGCATAAAATTAATAAAAACCAACATTTTACAACATAACCGTGTTACTTTCGACTTATCGACATTTTCACATCCCTAATCTGCTGCACTTTAAAATATCGACTAATAGTTTACAATTAGTCGACAATTCATTATATTAATTAATGATGTAGCACTGCCTCGGGGAACTCGTTTTGGGACACCCAGGGTTGGCAATCGTGAGATTTTTCCTTTAGAGTTTATTGAGAGACTGATATAAGTGAAAGTATTGTTGGTTAGCCCTAGCATTAATGCACTTATCATAATAAAATAAGATACTCTTGTGATATAAAGTTTAAGTAGAGATGTGACTCCTGTCGATATATAATAGTGTGTTAGTAGAGGTGACACAAGTCTGTCGATTATGTCGATAGCCATGTAAGTATCTGGTAAAGTTAAATATCCTTTCCTTATCCGATCAGTTTAGATATATCAGTTAAATAATATATATAATTAAACAATTTACGTACATTAAATACTGTAGCCCGTGACTACGACCACGTGGTGTTGAATAAGTTAATATATGTTTTTTTTAACAAAATATTTTTTTATTACACTCAGAAACTTCTAAAAAAAAATCGCTATTAGTATTTCGGACTCTTTGTAATTGTAACAATTATGTTTCATACAAACTTTCAACTCCCAAAACACAAAGTACTATCATGTGAGCACTTACGTCCTAAAAAGAACACACGTGCCATGTTTGAAACTCCCAGTACAAACTTTCAACCCCTAAAAGCAACCCTTCTCGGCACTAATTGGATTTTTTTAATTTTTAAACCTTCCCTACACCTTCACGAACGTTTCAAGATCAAGATCAGATAAATTTGAGCCGATTGGACAATCGACCTGTGGATTACGTAATTGCTATTTTTTTGGACAGGACCTCCCGAACCGAGCCTGGAAATTTAATATTCCTTATCATATGTTATTATTGAAATTTAAAAAATATTTTAATTTTCAAACTTTTTGATCTTTCTAATGCCATGTAGTTATCGAATGGCGGTCACGTGAAGATAAACAAAATTGAATGAAACTTTGCAACAAATAATAGCACGGTTTCTGACAAAGTAGAGCAATGTTGTTAACTGAACGAATTAACAAATAAAAAATTATACACTTTTTTACAAAAAAAATTGACTCTATTTCAAATTGTTTTTAATTTGAAATAGAGATTTTTGGTATTAAACTCATAAGCTTTTCCGGAACTTGAAGTATGTATATAAAAGACAACAGACGAGAGCAGTAACAGACAGACAGACAAATTGTGTACAAACTTTTAGTCTTTATCAGTCATATGCAAAGTCAGAAACCACTAACACATATGCGCATACGCAATAGGCGTGATCTCTTAAATTTATTTAGGTTTCTATGACATTGACGTTAGGGACCATCCATAAAGCACGTCACACAAATTTCATCGTTTTAGTCCCCCTTTTCATAGATAGTCACATTTCTGAGAATCCTCCTCCTATTGTGACGACACAAAAATTGGAATTTTACACCTATAAATTGAAACCACATAAATATTTCAAATTTTTGAGATTAAATTTGACAAATTTGAGGACCCTTCACCCTATGTTACACTTCGATGACCCCTCCTCTCCCGCCGCTTACGTGTGACGTACTTTATGGATGATCCCTTCTAAGGAGACTGCTCCTGCATCTAAGGAGTTTTCGCTATTTACTCCAAGAAGAAGCCAACTGTCAAAAATACGACACGCCTTTTAAAGTCTTTGATGCAAACGTTACCTCCTAGACCCTGGATGGTGACCAAAGGATTCTTATATATGCAACGAAAAAGGATTAGGAGCTGCACTAATCTACTCCGGAAACTCTGTTCACGAACTTTTCCTTAATTGAGGAAGACCGTTGACCTTAAAGTGATAAGATTGCAAAACATTCGTACATTCTAGAATGTGGCGACTCATTTTATTGGTTTTTTTATCTTGACTTGTGAATGGTCTCATGAATAAATATCGATATTTGTTAAAAATTAACAGCCCTCGTTCTGACATCGTCGCATTTACAGTTGTAATAGCATAGCAAGAGGAATAAGTAATTGTTGTAATAGCATATATAGCAAGAGGATAGCGTTATTTTCCACAGCTGTCTTTGGATACTTATTTGGATGGGATATGGGATTTTTGGACTCCAGCTTGGGCTAGAGTCCAAAACTCCCGTAAGTAGGCGCCGTAGGTGTTCAACGCATGAGACGTATACTCAGTCTACAAACCTTTTAAGGCCTCCTTATTATTTATAATTATTTACTTCGTGCAATAAACTTTTTTTAACCTTTTATTTTACCCGTTTACTTAATTTAGCCTACACGCAAATTGTTAATTATTTTCAACCCTAAAACGAGTATTAATTCAACAATCGATATCGATATTGACTATTCCGAATCGATTTTAAAGAGCTTCGTGCTTCCCGATAATGTTGGTTCGGTTTTTTGTTCAGGTCGTGGCGAGCTGATCAGATTAGGACCGGTTTGTCGAAAACATCCCGGTGAAAAAAAAGTAATAACAACAAATAACGAGTTAGTGTTGGGCCACTCGTTATCGATAGGGAAAGGTCTTTTTCAAGTGAAACTATAGCGGTTCTATAGTGTTGGGCACTTTTTTGAACAGATTCAGCTCTAGTCACATAAGGTGTGTCGTATGGACTAAGACGGTTGGCGTAAGAGAAGTAATATATTATACTTTTTTTTTTTTGAAGATATCCAATCTAATCCTTTCAGCAAACGAAAATAATTAAGTCAAGCGAATATAATAAGGGTACACTTTGACACAGTATTCAAACAGATACGAAAACGAGATTACCGTGAATTTCGCGTAACCCTAAGAATGCATAGATGTTGAAATCAGACTGAGTGTCAAATACACACCGAAACCAAAAAAAAACATAATAAAATTATAATCCTTCTAAACATTGTAAATAAATACTTTGTAACGAATATTGCAGTCTACTAGAGAGGTAATTTTTTGTATATATTGTTTTACTAAACTTTCCTTAACCTTAACTTTGTATTACAATATCTCATGATAGTAAAATGACATTTTCTAATTCGTCTCACTTAAGAATAAGAAACCACTCTATTTTAATTTAAGCCAAAATCTGAAAAGTATCGACAAAACCACCGACACCTTCCCACCACTAGCCGAGGGAGGGGTAATGTGAAATCGAAAATATTGTAACGATAGTGACAGATGATTATAAGCTGGCGATAAAACACACATAATTCTCACCGTAATAGCCTCAGCATTCTGATTTCTATGGATAATATACATTTGATTTCGAGGTTTTTCTGGGCAATATAATTTTGATTTAGCGTTCGGGCTATAAATAAAAGATCTCGGATTTAAATTTTTACCGGTCGATATCATTTTGATTTTTGAATTAAACTTTCGTTTATAATGAGTTTTGTTGAACAAACGATTAGACTGGTCACCTGATACGAAAAAAAGAAAACTATCAGAGTAACAAACGGTATTTAAAATTGAATATCAGTTAAGTGAAGGATTGTTTTACGCGATTAATGTTAACTAAAATTAGTAGCGTTATGGGCTAAATTCTAACTGATTTATTTGAAAACGTATTTAACAAGCTAACTGTTCCCAAACAAAAAACCCGACTGCAGGAACCGTTACAATTCAAACAATGCAATATTCGAATTTGGCGCCAAGAATCCGTTTTTTTTAAAATATATTTTGTTAAATTTAGAGTCACTCTCACAGTAAAAACGTATCCAACGACACGTCTCAAGCCAAAATCCATCAAGCCGTTAAGGCCGTGCCAAACAATCATACATACATACTTACTCTCGAAAAACATAGCCCTCCTGGCGCAGTCGGGTAAGAAGCTCCCCGCCATAACGTGGACGACCACGCCAGATGACCTTACACATCCTAATGGAACTCCATATATGGTAATGATAAAGGAGAAAGATCCAAGCCACTCGATCACTCTGACAGTTGACACCTTTTCTTTTTTTTTATTTATTTAGGCTATAAACATTAATAATGTTTCGCGTTGATGATTTTTTTTCTTTCTTTCTTTTAATCAGTGAATTATTGTTACATGCATTCGCGATGTGTCTGAAAGAACAGCAAAATTATGTTGCGACAGGTAAGCAATACAACACGTTCACATTAACAAGACAGTAGACCTTGATAATGAAATGTAAAAAGCATAACAAAATGTCCAAAAACAAATAAAATTGGCCAATTGTTACCTTGTATCGTTATGAATATTTTAGCTAGTTTTCTATTGCTGTTTTTGGACATTTTGTTTTTTTATTATGTTTTTTTTTTGTAGTAGTTTTTTGTTGTTTTTTTTTTTGCATTTCTTTATCAAGGTTAACTGTCTAGTTAATATGACCGTGTTGAACGTTCGACAGCTAAGTTAACAGTATATAGTGATTTTGCTCAATCTAGGCTGTAGCGGTCGTTAACCCTCTGACAAAAAATTTGGCATTTCTACGATTCACGAGACACAGGCAACAAAATCTTGTTAGCTATGATGTCACTTATCTTAATGGTGAAAAGCTATCTATAAAAATCTATCATGTCTGGTTTACACTTATTAAGTAGATAGTCAACCAAAATTTAAGTCATTTAAAAAATGTTAATTCCGGGAGCTTTGAATTTTAAAGGCATAAACAGCACTACACCTTAAGATTTTAATGCTTAAGTTCTAAATAATGTTTCAAACGTTCGTCACTATGTATCACTCGCGACTGTAGCTCTACCGAGATTCTACCGAGATCGAAGCGCGTAGGTCTGACAGCTTCCCGGCCGTTGAAATGGAGTGCACATACAGCAATGTAATTCTTATTCTGTGCCATAATCGTCGTATTTACGCACACTTCGAGCTTAGTTATTCTAGATTAAATATATAACTACTGCTTTAGTTACTCACCAAAAACAGGACTGAGATCCGACTTCACGGATAACTTCCCGGAATACGGCTCTCCAGACTTCTCCTGTAACAAAACACGGATATTAGTTCGTCGGTAACATTCTAAATTTTATAACTGGTTGACCCGACAGACGTTGTCCTGTCAGGCTAGTATGGGAATTCAAGCCTTTCTCAAGTTTCCCTGACCGCGTACAAATTTTCAGCAAAATCAGTCAAGTCGCTTAAGAGGAGTTTATTGACAAAAGTACGCACACAATAATTATATGTGGACGCTGTTAGACATTTGTGTGTTATTCAACAAAAATCAGCATTTGAGTTACGAATGCACTATTATTCCTTAAGATCTAAAAAATTATTCTGCATTCATAAATCATAACTCAGAATCTGATCTTTTGTTGGATAGCACACAAATGCATAACAGCGTCCATGTATACTAAGATAAATATTGAGCGTGTCAGTCTGTCTTAAATCATCGTATTTTACATGAAACTAAAAAAAAGTGAACACTTAAAGAAAGTGATTAAAGTTGGACCAAAAACATATAGGGTGTAACAAAATTAAGTGATAATGCTTTAGGGTTTGCATTTGTCCCTTAAATAGAACTCACTGTAAAAGTACCGGCGCTGCAAGCAAAAGAAAAATTTTTACGATTTGTATGGGAAAGCGCACCAGCGACAAGAGTTTTCCCGTACAAATTACAAAAAAAATTTATTCGCTTTCAGCGCTGCTATTTCACAGTAAGCTCTATATATGGAACACATACACACCCTTAACTATTATCACTTACCTTTGTTACACCTGTATTTTACAACTAACTGTCCCGTGTCCACTTCTTTCTTAGAATATTACGGCCGGATAAAATGCAACTTTATGACATAGACTACAGGTTTCATTTTCCTCTACGCCTTTAATGACAGCGACGACATTGACGATAGAGTAATGTCGCTAAAAAAAGAAACTTATAGCCTAGACCATAAAGTTGCTTTTTATAGGGCCGAAATAATCTCGTCCTCGGTTGACGGTTTTGATGGACAAACGGCGGAAAGGTGTTTGTAAGCTCCTACCCCACATTCTTTAACCCGAACTCTATAACATCCCAACGCATATCATAAACAAGATTTTTTACCCCAAAACCCCAGTATCGGTCACTTGGAGAGGTTACTAAGTAAACATTCGATATCCGACAAAAAGCCGTACAAATCGCTCCCCTCGGCGTGACCAATCCATTCCGCTAGAGCTTCCCCAAATAATATCTGTAATAGACATAACAAATGACAATGTTTCCGCTGTTATTAATACATTTCCTTCATCAAATCGACCGCTGCTCACAACACCTTGGGGTGCTATTATGTAAGCGCTCGATATGAGAGTGCGATAATTGAGTCAAAATATCTAGAAATTATTGAAAATTTTGCAAAGATCTCTATCTTTATTGATGAATTAATAAGTTAACACTAATCGATGTATATATGCATTTTATGATTACGCCAAAATTGTTTTTTGTTAAGTCTCGATATTCTTAAAAGATATCGTGCTTATCGCTTCACTAATTGACAACCTCTTAAAAGCAATAAGCTACGCGATGCAAACTATAAAATTAATTTAAAATTTTAATTTTTGTGTTGGTGTTTTAATGATTATATTATTATAGTAGATATAATTCCGGAACTTTGTAAACGAAGAAGAGAATATTATGTATCCTTCTTATACATAAACTTACTACAGATATATAGAGAAGAGCTTTTTACTCTATAATCTGTCGCAAATTTCATAAAAATGAAGCGATTTTTGCATAATCTATTTATGGCAAAGAAGCAACTTCAATTAAATGAAATCCTTTATCGATATTTTATTTTACACGTGTAAAGTTAAATAACGTAAGGTATTTATTTTCTTGTCTTTTTTAAAGTTCCTTAAAACCTTAATAATTCAATTAACCAAACCGGTTATTTAAGAAATACTTTCAGATTTGTCTATAATAATAATCCGTTACAATATTTGGCTGAAGATAATTTTTAATTTTATCAAAATGGGCGAAAATTATCTAAATTATCACAATATTTTTAAAATATCCTCAACAATCACAAAGTCGAACGACATTATAACGAACATAAATATCGAAGGCCTTATCAAATAGTTCGGTAATAGTTTCTTTGGGGTCGTAATTGGATGAATCAGGTTGCCCCACTCGTGTTTACCCCAGTTTACTCGATTTTACCCCAAATCGAGAAAGTGGCAATCCAATACGTTTTCTACATGAGAACACTCACCTGTGAAGGTTAATCCGATAATGACCGATACGACGTTTGTCCACCGCTCGCAGTCAACGTCAACGAGATTATTGTGGGCCGATAAAATTTCACTTTATGATCCAGGCTATAGGTTTCATTTTCTTCCGACATTAGTCTAGATTCTAGAGCCCATGTCATCGTTGCCCTGTTCTGGCATACAGCAAAATGAAACTTAAAGTCTATGTTACACAGTGGCATTCTCGTTGAGGGTGACGGCGCGGCGTGCGGTGGACAAACGGCCAAAGGGTAAGACCAGTATTCAAAATTGGAACAAGCAGCCCAAAAAAGTATGTCAATTGTCATCTTTTTTGCATAGTGATCTATCAACGCATAACCCAAACCTCTGGACGGATCAGACTGAAATTTGGCATGCAGGTAAATGTTGTGACGTAAGCATCCGCTAAGAAAGGATTTTTAATAATCGTACCCCCAAGGGGATAAAGTAGGGGATGAAAGTTAGTTTGAAAATATTTCTTGAAGCGTGCAAAGCTTCGGACAAAAGCTTGTAATAAGTGAAGTTCAGTTTTCGATGGCTTATTTAAAACGCTAATATCGTCGTCTCTTGACATACACCCGAATAAAAACAGGCCTTCTGACGTGATTCAATTCATACTCCTCACTAATATCTCTATGGAATGAATAAAGGAACCCGACATATGTGAATTCGCTCAAGATTGGCGGTATGGTTTAAACCCCGTTAAGAAAAATTGACATTTCCATACAAAACGCGATAGTCAACATAGTGTTACATTGTCACTTTGTCGTTAACAATTGCTCGCCGTTGGCAAAAGCTAAATAGCAAATAAAAATTTTAATGAAGTCATGAATTTTTATTACAATATATTTTTATGTTATCAAAAATTTATGAAATATTGTTTGTAAAACATGCATATTATATTGTTTGCCGTTTTAATTGTGTTTGATATAATCACAAAGTATAATGTTATGTCGTTATGACATACATAATTCTGTCTTTCAAACGATTCAGCGATAAGGCCCGATAGTTTATATCTTTTGCATGATAAATATTACTAATTTATACATAATATTGTAATGCGTTTATCTATCAGTCAGTTTTGCCTTTTTAAACATACTTAATGAATATCTGATTAGCAGATTTTTATGTAAATATTCTCACAATAGTCTGCAATATTGTGAGAAAAATGAGAAATTACAGATCTGTGGTCCTCAAGCTTGAATGCCGTTAACCGACATCTAGAAAAGAAGAAAAAGCTCTATCGACGTGTATTAGCAAAGTTTTTCTAGCTTTTATTCATCGATTTATTAAATTTAATATTGCCGTTATAAAGTACCAAGCCCATAGAAAAACTGCGGCGTTTTTCGCCCAAGCAAACGATTTAACGAATTGTTTTTGAGTTCAAAAAGTACTTTTTGTACATAGCGGCATTTTAGCTCGAGGACGGCAGAAATTACAATTTATCGGTTACCTATTAAACGCTTAGACGAATACCTTTAGAAGCGTGTTGTTAGTTTGACGTGTATAAGTCTGTGTCTGTGGCATCATAATTATCTCCCGAACGAATGAAGCGATTTCAATTTATTTTGTTTTTTCATAAAAGGTCACTCCCTTGTCAGTGTTCTCAGAAATGTTTGATGAAAATCGAGTCGGTTAAAAGAAATGGGGGACGAGTAACTGGAAGTTGGTAAAATACATTTTTGGTGGTTCTTTTAAATTATTTATCAATTTCGTAGTTATTAGGAGTTAATCAAGTGACGTTTAGTTTTTATAAGCAAAGTTGCAGAATATAGAAAATGTGCTGTCTATTCAACGTTATTGTGCCTTTAACACGATCTTAATGAGGGCATACATTCGAGTAAATTTCAACAAAAAGTGTCCAGCAGAACAAAAATAGTTATGTAGATTTATTGACAGGTGGAGGAAAACGGCTGGAACGGTTTTGATAAAATGTCTCTATTTCATCATTAAATGTGCGAAATTCCGACACAAACTTGGCCGAGTTAATGAATATTGAAGTCTAATATAATATTATGAATAGTTTTTGTTGTAACTGTAGCTCTATGACGTTTGAAGCATTAGTATTTATACTTATAGCGACTACGTAAATGTTTAGTATGGCAATTGTGGTTCCGCAAATGTCCGCTAGAGGCGCTGAACAATTTTGTCATACTAAACATTTACGTAGTCGATATATCGAGTATCGACAAAAACTATTTCATCAAACTTTCGACGACCTCACGCCGGGAGTCGCGGGTTCGAACCCCGTCTACGGAACAAGTTTTTTCGAAGTTCCTGGGCCGTGGATGTGTATTAAATATGTATAAAATATAATAAAAATCTTAAATATCTGTATAGTATAAAAAAATAAAATATATTTCCGTTATGTAGTACCCGTAACACAAGTCCCTCGGGTACTTACCACGGGGCCAGACTGACGTGGTGTGAAGCGTCCATAGATATTATTATAGATATTCCATTAATTTGAAAACTGTCTTTTTTGCGTTCGTTCGTTTTATAACTTCAGGATAAACTATTGGGTATCAAGAATAAATAGAGTCTGGGAAGTTACATATTTTAGCTCGACGATGAAAAAGGTAAATTACAAGGTTAGATAAAAATTTCAAAAAAGAAAAATTTGTAATCTTTTATTTAAATTTGATTTTTTTTAACACCAAAGTGATATCTCTCACTCGAGCGTAGCCATGATGAAAAAAAAAGTCAACTCGACATTTAGTACGTAATCATGACATTAAAACTTTTCTGACTGTCGGTCGTCATAATATAATTGTATTTAAAAAAAAACCCGAAAGTACCGGTCCTTGTTATTAAATTCCCGGTTCTTTTGGCCGCCACAAAGAACCGGGAATTCCTGGGTTCTATATCCTAGTTGTCATGTAAGGGCTAGTAGACAAAAATAGCACAGATTAAAAACGAAACATAAAAATTATCTTGAATTTTGTCGAAAAACACGAGAAAAAAAAATTATGTCTTGTTAGGGCCGATTTACACTTAATTTAGTTAAGTTGCGAGTTAACTTACGTCATCGGCGAGTTTAGTTATTTTTAACGTTTGAACGGTAAAATCGAGTTAAGTTGCAAGTTGTTAGGTGGTTTAAATAGAACGCGATCCTATTTTTTGGCAAGTTGAGTGCAAAGTGCCAGCCCTTTCGCGTCTCCCGCGCCCCGCCAACTTAACTCACCAGCGTGAAGACTTCTGAGTTTAGTACAGTTCATATTATATTTCTTTTATCAAAAATTTTAATACAATAGGTATTTAGTTGAGTAAAATATTAAATGTAATTAGTTTGTAGGGAGTAACTAAGCATTTTATGGAGACTTATCTTATTATCGAACTAGCAACTTATGATTACTTAACTCGTCTAAACCGGGCCTTAATTATATACAATATATATGAAAAGTTAAGCCGGGGAACATCGTGAAAAAAAACAAAGACAAAATTTTTCAATGGCATATCTTAGCCCGGCAGATCAGTGTATGGAATTGACAACCATTTAATTCCACTATGAAGTCGTCTTTCGACAGGTGTCATTTATATATTTTTCGGTCGGCAATAATTCATAATTCAAAATAATAATTCAAAAAAATGTAAATCAAAAGATACTTAAATGTTTTCTTTTTAATTTCTTTCTTACAATTTCAATAATAATAATAAATATTTATTCTAAAATTTGGACATTATCATACGTACATAAAGTTCTACATTTTAAAAACAAACAAAATAGAACACAAACATAAATAAGATTTTTTACAATCGACGATGGACAAACAATTACAAAAATATATTTTTATGCATAAAAATCATTTAAATTATTTTCTGGTACCTTTGATAATATTATAAGTATTACTATCTAAATAAACTTTAAATCACTTTCCTTTTGATATGAGCCTTCTCTAGTCTTCCACGCATGTTGCAAGAATGGAATTAGCCGAATCGATTCAGCAGTTGTCGAGCGAGATTAACAAAATTAAAAAATGTATGTTTTTTTAAATCGAAAAAAACATACATTTTATCTAACATGGTATGTTTAACATTGTTCGTTACTGCAAACATTCGTTAAGAGAGGGTCTTCCCCTTGAAAAGGCAACGCACCAGCAACTCTTCTGATGTTGTTTTGCGTTTATGGTCGATAGTAGTTGCTTTTCATCAGATAACCCGTTTGCTCGTTTGCCCCTTATAAAAAAAAATTACTACTCACTAGTCTCTCTGCATATTGTGTAGAGAACGGACCCTGGAAGTGCATAAGCGGCACTATCTTGAAAGAGATAGAAATATCCTAGTGCGAGCGAGACAGCGACAGGGTCTATTTGTCTAACAAATCTGACTCCGTAGACCCTCTACGTGCGTAGCACTTCGCGCCCAAAATATGCTGACCTCTGTGATTTTGTTAATAAACATTCCATAGTATTAATATTAATGCGAAAGTCAGTTTGTCTGTTAACGCTGTCACGAAAAACCCGCTGAACCGATTTTGTTGAAATTCGGTATACCTTTTTTCTTTATTATATCTTTTATTTATTTTATATTATTGAAAACTAGTAGGCCTGACAGACGTTGTCCTGATCAAGACTGGTTTGTGAATCTAAGCATTTCTCAAGTGCCAGTGTCCAGTCGTTTGGGAGGAGTTCAGTGACACACACACGTACACAAAAATCATACTAATATTATAAAAGCGATTTTTTGGGAGTTTTTATGTTTGTTACGTTTTCGCGCTTAAGCGGCTGGACAGAGCATCTTTTTACGCTGGTAGCACCGCGGGGAACAAATAGTTTATATTAAAGTCTGCTGAGCGTATTCCCTATCCCTATTTCCATTGCCTATACCTTATAAAGGCCGGCAACGCACTGGCGACTCTTCGGATGTCGCGAGTGTCCATGGACGATGGCAGTTGCTTTCCATGATATTTAGGGGGGCAAGCGAGCGGACACTAACCCTGCTCACTTGCCCCCTAAATTAAACTCCTATCAATCAATCAAAGTTCAAGATTCTAAGACCTACACTATGTATTATGTTCTGCGAAAAAAGTTTCGCAGTATTTAGTAGATAGTGTAGGTCTTAGAATCTAATATATTAATACGTGAGCGGAAAACTTTGTACCCCTTTTTACGAAAGACGCGTTGATGTAAAAGCATGAAATTTCTCCCAGTTATAGTTGATATGGAGGAGAAACGTGGAATACCAATATTATTTTATAATATGCTTTAATCTTGCATATTTTAAAAAAATAAAATACTACCTACATAGTACACTCTTGTTTATGGCTGTGAAGTCTGGATTTTTTAATAAAATAATATTAAATAATAATGACCTGGTAACGAGACCTTTATGCTAAACTTAAGTGTGTTTGGATTGAGAATAGATTATATTTTTATAGCTCCTCTATACGTTGGATTTAAATATTTACTAGTTTTTGCCCGTGACTTCGCCCTCGCGGAATTTGAGAAATTGGTAATAGTACGATTTTTCAGAAAACGTGATGTTTTTTACAGAAGCTAGACGAGCCTATGTTATTCTCCATCCTTTCAACTAAGTCTGTGCAGAAAATCAAGTCGATTGGATGCTTCGCTAACGCGTTAAAGAAGGACAAAGAAAGAAATATTTATAATTTATTTATATTTATTTAAATAAACAACCAAACAAACACACTTTTCCATATATAATATTAGTAAGATGGTCGAATATCGACCACAGGGCGTCCTGTGTGTCCGCGGGTTCGAATCCCGCCGACGGAGCCAAAAGTTTTTCAATGTTCCTGGATCTTGGATGTGTAATAAAAAATATATGTATAATGTAATAAAAATCTTAAACTTGTGTATAGTATAAAAAGTATTACATACGAGTATATATCCGTTGTCTGTTACCTGTAACACAACTCGCGTACTTAGCATGGGGCCAGACTGACGTGGTGTGAAGCGGTCATAGATATTTTATTATTATTATATTATAAATGAGTCATTTCACATCTTCATTTTTTCGTCACTACCTAGTGTAAGGCTTAAATATTTTTGTGTGGGAACTAATATAGAAACAAACAAACATTCACACCCTCATTCATAATTTTAACAAATTGTTCAAGGAACCTACAGGAGTATTTTACTTATTTAGATAATTCCCACGTAAACACCCTTCGAAGACAGAGCCGGATTTTTGATGTTGGTTCCGTATATTGTAGTATTGAGTTCTGTTAATTTGTTACTATGTGGTGGTAAATTTTAAGTGTCAGAAGTTGTATTGAGTATATGTATACAGATAAGAGAGAGAACAAGAATGAGTTACAAAACTTTAGGGTTCATAAGTATCCTTTACAAAGAGTTTGTTCTGATACTGAAAAAAATTGTTTTCAAGTGATTGGTATGGACAAACACCACAGAAACATGAGCCTGCTCATACAAATATTTATATTTCACTTTCAGCGCTGCTGCTTTCATTGTGAACTCTATGGACATGTACATTATACACACCCTGTAGTATTGTCACTTACTTTTGTCACAATTTAATACGGCCAAACATATAGTGACACGAAAACCCAGATATTTCATGCAATTAGAAGTTTTGTAATGCAGACGTTCGATTTGGAGAAAAAACATTAAAATAACGATGCATTTATTTTTATCTCACAAAATATTATTTGGAACTTGTTCGTGCTAAGCAGAATTATTTTTTTGGAAAAAATTCTCTTAACTTAAATATTTTTTGTCCCGTGGAACCCCAATACCTAACGGTCAACGGCAATTTGCCTCACATCCGGAAGGCACGAAACAAAGACGGAAACGAACCCGCACCAGGTAGCCTCCTTACAATTTCATTCATGCTATACTATGAATGATCGGCGTAAAAAATTTACAAACAAAATTTACTTAATATCCAAACACCGACCATATCACAAAGGAATAGAGCTGATTTTTCGATGATTAGTTCAACAGGTACCGGCGAACGTTTGGCCTTTGTCACACCGCACTGTAATCGTTACGCCTCACTGGGCCGGTGTGATTGAGGTATTTTGAGGAAATTAAAGGTTTGGTCATTAATGAAGAAATATCCGGTTAATGAATGACAAATACTTTAAGCCGTTTGTATCGAATTTTTTTAAAGAGTAAATTGTGAATTTTACTAATTACCTAATAGATAAAACTGATTTTAAATCACTTTTAAATATTAATTAATCCACTTACTTGTAAACTTTATTATATTTTATCAACATTCTTAATAAAATTTTATAGTTGCATGTTAGAAATAATATTTGAAATATTGGGCAACATTTTTTATTTAATACGATTTTTTTTCACAAAATAAGGGAGCAAACGAGCAAACGGGCTACCTAATGGAAAACAACTACCGCCGCCCATGGACAATAGCATCATCAGAAGAGTTGCAGTCGCAATATAATTTTTTTAAGTCTGCGAATTATATAACTGTAATTTAGCCTCATAAAAATATATTTCCAAATTATTTAAGATAATTTTAATATTTTCCCATTAGCTCTTACTGGATTTTTTTTCTCAATCATTAAGACACATAGGTAACCTTTTCTCATGAATGAAATTTACAACCGTTTGGTACGATCCTAATTATGTTAGCACATTTTTTGTTAAAAATTTATCTTTTGTTATTGTTAATCTGTTCATAGAGAAAGTTTTACAGGTATTGTTAGCGATACGTTCACAAAACCGAGCGTATCCCAAAAGCGTGGGACAGTTTTTTGTTAGTAATCGGTGTGACTAATGTTTGTCGTACAATCTGTGAGCTTGTAAATATTTGCAAATATCTTTAATTATCGTTGAGTTTTATTTATATTAACGCAGAAAATTTTAGCTATTAAAATACTTAACTGTACCCTCCTATAATTGCTACATAAACATTATGACAGAGTACACACACAACCTTCGAAACCTCTTTCAAAGCTGTGAATCCATCATTTCATACCCATATACTTCCATTTCATACTAATATTATAAATGCGAAAGTGTGTCTGTCTGTTGTCTCTTCACGCCCTGACCGCTGGATGAAATTTGGTATGGAGATAATTTGAGTCGGGACATAGGACTCTCTTTATTCCGGAAATATGTACGGTTCCTCGCGATAAACCAATTTTGGCACAGTGGAGTTACGAGCATCATGGATATATCTTATATTTTACAAAAATTAGTCGGGTTTTCTTTCCTATCGTTATAACTTTTGAGTTTGTGTGTATGTTTGTTACCGTTTCACGCTTAAACGGCTGGACCGATTTCGATGAAATTTGGCGTCGAGCTAGCTGGTATTCTAGATTAATACACAGGCTACTTTTTACGCAGGTAGCACTGCGGGTCATTGATAGTGAACGCGTAAAATTCAAAACTGACTGACATACCTATCTGTCAATGCAAACACGATGCATCGAAATGAAATTTGGCCAACAGTTAGATGCTACAAAGGATTTGGATATATACATTTTTAATGATATTTAGGGGGGCAAACGAGCAGACGGATTACCTGATGGAAACTGCCGTCGCCCATGGACACTCGTGACATCCGAAGAGTCGCGTTGCCGGCCTTTATGAGGCAATAAGGAATGGCAATAGGGATAGGGAAGGGATAAGGGAAGTTCGACCGCCGGTAAAATTACTCACTGAACGAAACACAGCGCAATGCCGTTTCACGCCAGTTTTCTCTACCTCCAAATGGCTGAAAAAGGTGTTGAAAAGACGATCGTTAAAAATGTATAGACACTAGTCCAAGGCTGCTTTGAAAGAAGCTACATCAACAATAGGCTAGGCGACTATTTTTCATTATTATCTATCTTCTATCTATCTTCTATATATATAAAAGAAAGTCGTGTTAGTTACACCACTTATAACTCAAGAACGGCAGAACAGATTTGGCTGA
>JAOTAV010007602.1:0-28964 GCA_026546445.1 Cyclargus thomasi | reverse complement strand
TGCTACCATTCCATTAGTATTTTCTTAAGACGTTGTCACGTTCAACTATCGTCTGTAAACCGACTTTACAGACAACCAATTTTTTTATATGATATTTAGGCGGCAAGCGGGCAGACGGGTTATCTGATAGTCCCGCGGGTGAAAGACACTCATGAATATGTCACTGTAGTTAGCTTAGGATCCGACTTAGTAGATCTGAGAATCGTCATATTTAATTTAAAATTGAAACGTGAGTCAAAATACTTCGATAAATAATAGATAAATAAAGCTTTTATTTACTGATTATTTCTTACGTTAATTTTAAAAAGACAAAAAAATATGTTGCATTTTTAAACAGGATGTCCTTCGACGTAGGCCTCCCCCATTTCTCTCCATACATCTCAGTCTCTGGCTTTACTCCTCCATCCCTTGGGGTGGTCATCTACTGGCGAAAATGTTTCGATAAAAAAAACATTAAATCTTCCCATAGGTATTAATTATTACTTGATAAGCCAACGCACTCCAAGTCTCATTAAATTAAATTGCCGTTTGTCGGAAACAGAACAAAGCTGATACTCGTCGGCTGAGCGGCGCGAGCGTTAATTATCTCATTTCATACATTCCCCTCCACCATACAAAGGCGTCGGTCGGATCCACTCGACTTAATCTGCCTGTTGTGTCCTGCAAACCTAATTTTAGTGTGCGCAGACCTTTACACTAGAAGTGGAATTTATTATATCCCGGGGCTATTCGCCCGGGGCTGCGATCCCGGTCCTTCCCGCGACATCCCGGATCCCGCGCCACACAGATTGTTCTCATACCGCCGCGGGTCCCCGCCCCGACGTGCGCGATATTATAATTTTCCCCCGCCAAATGAGCACAATCAGTTATCTCATAATTAGCGCGTGTTAGCTCTAATGGCGATGATTATTATCTCTGTGTTGCGGAACACGAACCGTGTACCTTCGTTTTGCGTTAATTACACGGCATTCTCCAAATGTATATTTTCAGCCACACGAGCATGAAATTGTGGCGGTACCCGCAATTAGCATAACAATCCTGCATCGCGCTATCGAAGTTCCGGCAAACTGTGAACAATGAACATATATAGAACGACTGAAATGACGTCAACGGGGGCTTCGGCCCTGGCCGAGCATGCTATCTCGCTCGGCCGAAAGATCTTCCTTTCGCATCAAAATTCTATTTAACTCTTATAGGAGACAGCATTTTTCCTACGAACCATTCTATTATAATCACTCATAACATACATAACACCGAGCGAACAATTCACGAATAACTATCGTAGAATGAAAACAAATCGTAAAATATAAGGCAGTCATCAGACGTAACCGCCCATAACCGCCGGCCCGTACGCGCCGTTTACGACGGCACGAAATATTCATTGCTGATGAATCAATTTACTGCGCGCCCGGGGATTTTATTTATTTCCGTGCCCGAACAGTTTATTTATCGGGAGAGCGATGGGAGAGTAAAGTGCGACCGTCGACGCGAAAAGGTGGACCCCGGGATTCCCGGGGTCGCTCGTTACCGGCCCGAAACGAACGGCCAATAAAATTTTTTCGCCAATTACATTTTAATTATTAAAAAAAACAAATATCTAAGCGAACTTCAAAAGAAATGAAGAGGCCTCGATCGCCTGAGCCCATAGCCAGGATGTTTTATTTACAGCTTTCTTTGAGTGACCGTCGATTAAAATGTGTAACATGGCATAACTTGAACGTTAACTTCATGTATCTAACACTTGTTGCTTCCATAGATTTCTGAGAAGCGATTCTATAAAAAACACACTAAAAACGTGTTGGCTAGGGGCTCTGACCTGTTTCTGAGAGAAGCTCGTGTAGTCTGTTGTTGAGTGGTGTCAGACACTCATTTGAGGCTGCGAGTACATTTAATATTTCGGGGGATGAAATTTTTAATTTTTTTTCACGAAATGTTTTTTTTATGTGAGTTTGAAACCAGGTGGCGTTGGAACGAGACACATGGAAGACTGCTGGAGACGTTTGCCCTGCAGGTGTATTTAGGCACTTAAAAAAATTTGCACATTTAAAAATACTAAATAAACAAGATGTCACTTAGATAAGAGATAATAGTTGAGGGTGTTTGTGTGTCTGTTGTATAGAGTTCACTGTAAAAGTAGCGACGCTGAAAACCAAACAACTTTTGTGATTTGTATGGGCTACTTTCACATTAAAATTTCAAATTCTTTTTGTAACACAATAATAAATGTCAACAAGCAAAACATCGAAATGAATAACGTACAAGTTTCAGAGTTTAAAAGTTACCTCGATACTTTTTCAATAAGGAAGTACTGAGAGAAGACTGAATCTTGAAGAAACAGCGAGTCGAACTTATAACGGAGCTAAGTGACCTCACAAGTTCAGGTACATTAGCTAGTAGTTAGTAGCTAGTAGCTACCCTTTTCGCCCAACTTTTTATTTTGTTTCCCTCCAACTTTCCTGGGAGTTCTTTTGATGTTGTAATTACATATTGCTTTGAGAATTAGCGGGGTAATTGTTAGTCATCCCATAGTGGGGCTCTGTTGTACAGCAAACAATGTAATTATAACTCAAAGTTCAATTTTCAACAACATGAAGACGCTTTTAGAAAGCGTATAATGCGAGCTACGAATTCGTGTTTAGTGTCGACTATAGATAGTAATATAAATCTGAAGTTTGTTTCAACGCGCTTATCTCAGGAACTACATAACATCACGCTACGACCAATAGAAGCCGAGCAAAAATATTGTAAAAACAGGTTCATTCTGTATTCTGTGACTGTGACAGATTTTTTAAAATAAAATTTTACGATTCTGGATACCAGTTCGTTTAGTTTATCTTTACAGTTGCACATGTGAACTCATAGAGGGCGTTAGTAGTACAATATTATTTTTATTATTATGGATAATATTAATACTATTCAATTTATAAGCACATCTACACATATGTATACTTAAATTGCTGTGTAAAATCCCAAACCATAATCACTAGTAGATTTTTAGTTAAAAGTCCACAAACATATACCGACTGATACATAGAAGGCGCACTTGGCTCGTCCAATTGCCAAAATTGGCAACAAAAATATAAAAATACTTACAATTCAAAAATAAGGATTTTGTCTAAAACAATATCTTTACGAGCAAATTATTAAACTCAATGTACAAGATATTGCAGCTAACATGCTGTAAACTTCTAAAATTAAATCAAAGCTAATATCTTCGTTATAGGCCATTACAGGCATTCCTCTCGGCCTATTGGCCTATAATTAAATACCAATATAGTTAATATTAATTGTGTGAATTGTAATTGAGGTAATTTAGCATGGAGTGATTGAATTTGACATGCATTAGTCCGCCGTGTGACTGCCCGGCTGGTACGACCGCTGTGTGGCGCGCTGCGTTAATCTAATTCTGATAACATATCGGCAGTTTTAAAAGACCTTATATTTTATATAGGTAGCGTAAAAGATAAAGCTCACTTCAGTTTATTTATAATTTCATGAAAGAAAAGTGTATTGAGTACGTTGGTGAGGTATCTGAGGATTCTTTCTTTTATATTCTTGTATATATTCTCTTTCGCGTCTTTCATTACGCATGTTAACACAAAATTCCAAATAGCCTCCAAATATTCGGAGGAAACGAAATCATTCACTAGAGAATAATGAATTGAATAATCAATTTAATTAAAAAACCATTTGCTATTTTCACATGCACCGTTACCGTACCGCGTTGCGCCCGCGATCAAATGAAAGCGTTGCTATGCAAGTTCGTACATAATAACTAAGACGGAAGCCGTGTTTAAAGCATTTACGATTATTATAATTATATTTTATTATTAATATACTTTACGACAGCAAGGCCTAAAGCTTCGATTTAGATTGAGTTGACGTCTCTCTAGGAAGCTTGTTTATGAAAATATCAGGCTTTGTTGTTTTATGTTATTTCAGGCTTACCTTACATTTAAATCATCGGTGATTTATATTTGAAGTGTTCTTTGGCGTATTATTAACAATCTGACGTTTTGGTACTTAAAAATAACTTTTTAAGAATCTAAGTAAGAATTTTTATATCATGATAATCATAGACGTGTAGAAAGCCTACATTAGCTTAATCTGAGGCGCTCGAATTAATCCAAAATTCCCCTATTGGGCTTCCCTACTAATACGCTAGCTTTTAAATTAGAAAGTCAACATAAAATTACATACGTTTAATTAAAGTAAAGCGAGCGGTTTAAACACCGCCTACTGAGTAAAAAATAGGCAGGGTCGACCATAAATACGCCGCGGACCTTACAATGGAGCTTACCGACCGCAATTAGGTCCGACCCGACCCGACTCGACCCGACTCGACCCGACACGACCCGACGCCGATACCGCTAGAACCCTATAGTATCAATAACATCGATCCCTTAAGGAGATTAGCGTCTATAAGTAGCGTGGACGGAGCTTTTCACGAAGATTTCGTTGTTGAAGTTAATTAGACAACGTTTCCTGGAAGTGGGTCGCGATTCTCATCCCTCAATGATATTCAAAGGCTGTCTCATTTTTAGGGTCCCATACCCAAAGGGTAAAAATCCTATTACTAAGACCACGATATCTGTCCGTCTGTCTACCTCCAAGCTGTATCTCAAGAACGGTAATACCTAAATAGCGGCGATTTTCATAGATTATGTATATCTGTTGCCGCTATAACAATTACAAAAAAAAGCTCAAACAAAGTAAAAGGGTGGCTAACTGTTCGGTGTTTTGCTAGTAGATGTCGCTATGATATCGTTCACATCGCGCTATCGCTTGATCGAGCTTCAACTGTTAAACAGCTATAACTTTCGGGAACACTTGTTCTCAGTTTTTCTTTCTTTACTGGTGGGGAACCCTTCGTGCACGAGTTCAACTCGCACTTGGGAGTTTTTCCCCCTTTACTTATTTTGTACGATAGAACGTCCGTGACCTTATGGGTGGACCTTTGGTTCGCACTCAAGAGGGTGCTGGGTGGAGGCGTGTACCAATGAGGCGTTTTCAGATCGGCGTACCAGCATCCGTAATATGTACTTTATACATATTATGGATGCTGGTACGCCTGTTAGCGGTGAAGGTTTTCCTTCTTGAGGAAAACCGCACACAGTTGGTCCCAGATGTATTTAGCTATGCAATTCTCTGAACTTTACTATAGTTTATTTATTTATTATGTATTTCATACGTAATGCACTATATACAATAGTGGACTTAATAATGGAAAATTTTCTACCAGAGTTAATTGATAAGCCAAAGTTTTTGCACCAGTCCCTGACGACAGTAAGATCTTGATTAATCTCATCGGTAGCTTTTGCCAAATTATCCACACCTGCTTGACAATCTTCGTACACCTCTTCATACAAATGATACGCGCAGCAATATCTGCGGGTAACATAATTAACAAATAATGAGAACAAAAGAGGAGGAGGAGGAATAGCGCCTTGGGGGACGCCAGAGTCGAAGTCCCACCATGATGACGAGGACTCATTTATGCGTACTGACTGTTGACGTCCTTGAAATTACGATTTAATTACGATCCAATTAAGAGCCTCAGGTGATAGCGAGAGACTCGTCAGTATAGCTAATAAAATTTTATCGTCAACGTTATTAAACGCATTAGAGTAATCTATTAAAGCCAAAACAGTAGTTTAAGAGTTCTGAATGCCACCTCTCACATCGTGTATTACCTTAAATAATGCAGTGGTCGTACTGTGTCCAGCCCTCCTAGACGAGTGCCAAGCGATTATCGTTTACGAAAATTGTATGGGATTGTATGGGATTGACATTCTCGAACGACGACTAGATCACGTGACTTTTCGTTCAACAATGTCAATCCTATACAAAAACACGCCAAGTGATTTTCGTAAACGATAACCGCTTGCCACTTGTCTAGGGGGACAGGTCTGAATCCCGATTGCAGTGGAGATAAAATGTGTAAGCTGAAAGCAAATTTCGAGGTATTTGAGGCAAGCTGAAACCTTGTCATATAAGTCTCTTATTACACCCCAATACGGCACTACAGACCCGGCTAATGAGAAGTGGGGCCCCTACCCTACATTTTACCTAAAGTAGCAAAATATTCCAAAATATATTTGAGGCAAAATATATTTTACTGTATATTGCAGCTGAATATTTAAAGAATTGAAAAAATGTAAGCCAGCTGATAAAGTCGGGGTTTTAATATTGCCAGACGCGCTCAAATATAGTTTGCGAAAACTACTTGCAAAGTGTTAAAAATGTATTTGTGGCAAATTGAATTTTTTATACAAGATTTCTCATTTTCAATATTATAAAACAAAATCATAAGCTAACAAGCACCGTTAAACACCGTTACTGCCAAAATAAAAGAGTCGAAACATGAATCACCAAATTCAGTTTCTAGATAGCTATTGATCTGTACCTCTGTTACTTTTCCAATTTATCAAACCTCCGGTAACGGATATCATATTTCTGTCTAGAATGATCTGTATCTTTAAGTTATAATTATTCGACTCTTTGACCCGTAAATATTCTGGGAACGACTTGAAAAGATTTTGTAAGGTGATCTAGTTAGGCATAGACTTTTGTTTTCTAGCGTAAGGATGGGGCGTTTCAAACGGAATTATTGTCTTCATAGCTAGTTATTATAAGACAACGAGACGTATCATTATCGTTCGCGGTGATTTGCGTGGAAACCAGAAACCAATGCACCTGCAAGTTTTCTAAGGTTCGAATCATTACAGGCGAAGGGAGATGTTTTTTATTAGGTAACCCGTCTACTCGTTTATTTTATAAAAAAAATACAGTATTACAAATTGAATTGCTATTATTATGAAAGGCCAAAAAGTCTCAGAAAAGGTAAAAACTTATTCAACTTCGGCAATATCAAATGCCGTTTTTCTATAGCTCGACGTTCTCATTGCATCTGCATTAACGGACAGTATATTTTTGCTTGTATGATCGCTTGCTAACTTCGATCAAATATTATAAATATTAACAGTTGCCGCCTGAAAAGTGGTACCGCTAAAATCGCGCTTAAGAGCTTCTTTCTTGTGTGAGCTTTAAGTCATAAGGTTTTTTTTCAATACACTTGATTTTGATTTAAGTTGTTTTGTGTCCGATAGTTTTAGTGCCATTATTTTATTTAATTTTGAAGGAATCTGTGCATCTTAATAATTTTTGATCGAAGCTTGCAGACAAGTTAAACGTTTTAGGCTTATCCCTACTTCAGAAATCGTTGGGCATTATATTTTAATTGCAGTAAGCAGCTTCTAACGAGGCCCTTTGTCGAGTAACGACGTTACCGTGTTGGTGCGCTGATTGTAATGCTATTACTGTAATGAGGAATCGAAGGCCGGATCGCTTTATGAGGGCTATTTTTAAATTGAAAGAAAAAATGAATTATACGTTAGGCGTAAACGGATTACCGGAAAAACGGTTCGTTAGGACTTATCTAACGTAAGCAATCATAGTTGCTTAGAAGCCCGTTTTTGTTTCAAAACAAAGTGGGAACTATCAATAATATTATTATTTTGTAGCTACCACGGCCTAACAGGAAATCGGCGTAACAGTAAGTGGCTCTTATTTTCCCTGTTGCCTCTTAAATAGCAACAAGCTGACTACCCAACTCTCTTGATGTTGCGAGTGTCACAGGCGACGAACATTTTCTTTTTACCATTTCGTTTGTTTAATCTTTTATATATAAAAATAGGTCGGGTTTTTCTTCCTGGCGTTATAACTCCAGAACGCACTAACCGATTTTGAAGGTTTTGCATTCGTTGGAAAGGTCTCGGGCTCTGTGAGGTTTGTAGCGAAAAAAAATGAAAAAAAAAATTCAGGAGAAAAGTTACCACGAAGACGGAGTCGCCAGAAACGGCTAATGTGTTCTTTAAAAAACTGCCTTTAGCTTCCAAGTCAATCGTATACAAATGACCTAGGTTCCTCCTACACCAACCTTTTTTTTTTAACGTAGAGAAATGCTGTGGCGCATTCCGCAGGGGATGGGGCTCCCACTGCGGATATGTGGGACTCACTACGGCTGCCCGCAGCGCTACCCACTAAAACTACGATGCTCCTCGTCCTCCTACTCCAACCTGTCATCACAATAGTTTTTTTTTTATGAAATGAAATTTATTTCTATAAGCAAGTGACATAAACAAATTACTTGACTGTTACACTATCATTAAGCTTAGTAAATTAAGACTCTTAGGAATATTCCGCGATAATTAATTAATTTTCACGGAATTTTGCTAAAAATCTTAATTTTCTTAACTTAAAGCTATGAATTTCCGCAAAGTAACACCTGATTCTGTTAAATATTAAATGTTACACTATCATTATATACAGTAAGACACCGGACTACAAAAGTATAAAAACTTTTGCGCAGCTACAAAAGCCACAACAAGTAGTTCTTTAAACCTACGGTAAAGGTACATATTTCTTGTAAAGATTCATGTGTATGTTACTCAAATGCTCCTAAGCGACTGAAACTGTTTTGTTTTTCATGTATTGCTTACAAGAATAATATATGAATTATAAATACAAAGTACATTATCTAGTCACTAGTTTCCTCGTTATTTACGTCTTTCAACTATTTACTTTAACATTTTTTAAGTTGGTATTTTGCTAAGCGAAATATATTTAGGGCCTATTTTACCGCTTACAGATAGTCTTTTCCTCTGACGAATACAACTTTATTTGACTTTGAGATTTTGTATGTAGAATATGTCAAATAAAGTTGTAGATAGCCTAACAGAAACTTTAATAGTTAGCGGTGAAACGGGCACTTAGTATCTTATTTAATTTATCATTTATAAGAGTTATTATTATCATCGACCGTACACATGCACGTGACAGCGCCCCCTACCAAAGTGTGCTCAAATCTTTTCACCATAATTAAGCGATAACACATGTCGCGATAACAATATCTAACGTACATATTATATTAGATAACCGACGTTCTGTCGGCCAAACTTAGTACAACACGAGTATGGCATTTTCTGACTGGAGAAAGCATACTATAGGGCTCTTGGCTATATACTGTAGTTGGTTTTTCCTGTAATATTACAAACCTAAGAAGAGTTTTAGATAGGAAACTAAAAAAACAAAAAGATGTTATTCAGCGTACATAAGATCTCTCCGAACCGATAAAATTAATCACACATAACAAAAAGTATCAGTACAATTTTAGCGACGAACCAAACTTAAATCTGTGCCGCGTGGCGCCATAAATCAGCTGAGGTCAAGTGTACGGGGTCCCTCCACGCGGGGAGGAGGGGCTAAACGTAGATTGATCACACTTCCCCCGACAAACATCAACATGTCGTTGAGTAATGACGTGGAGAGGTGTTGTGTGAATTCTAATATATGTCGGTCGGTGTTAAGTCCAGTAAAGTTTCGACATTTAAAAGATTACTGAGGTTTCTGGAGTGGAGTTTCGATTGTTTTGGTTTCTCGTTGCAAAAGTTCATTTTTATAAAATAAGGGGGCAAACGAGCAAACGGGTTATCTGATGGAAAGTAGCTACCTCCGTAGATACTCGCAACATCAGGGTTGCAGGTGCGTTACTGGCGTTGAGGGAATACGCTCTCTTCTTGAGGGTTTGAAAAGTAATTTACTAAGTCTGTTTACGCGTTGTATTTAATGGCCGCACATAAAAAATTTAGTTCTTAATTGATAGGAATTGCTACTTGTAAATTTTGCTGAACAAAACCTAATTATACATATTTAGAGCGTCTGTGGCGTCATGGGTAAGACCTTCGGTTCGCACTCGAGAGGGTGCAGGTTCGAGTCCCGGTAGAGGTTTGTACCAATAAGATATTTTTCGATCTCCAAAAGTCCAGTACATAATACGGATGCTCATTGCCGTGGGTGAGCCATGCTTTGGTACGAATGGGCCGGCTCGACCGGATTGATACCATGGCCTCACAGAAAACTGACGTGAAACGGTGTTGTGCTATGTTTCATTTAGTGAGTGAGTTTGCCGGTGGCCCAACTTCCCTAATCCCTTATCCCTATTCCCATTCCCTCATAGCAGCCGGCAACCGACTCTTCGGATGTCGCGAGTGTCCATGGGCTTTCCATCAGGTAACCCGCCTGCTCGCTAGCCCCCTAAATATTATATAAAAAAAACGTATCATTTTCGCTGTAAGATTTTTTATATAAATATGAGATTTCTAGCTCACTTATCTCGTTCGGGCTGTATCGTTCAATCAGGCCACAACAGCGGTAATTCTTACCGATGGTCCTGTCGAGGGAATAGAGCGCGGCTTAGACACGAGTTATTGGCCAGAGATTGACCAAATTGGGCCGCAGCCAGCGCCGCTCTCCCCCCGCAATGCCCCCCCCCCGCTTCGCCGCCCGCTAGTCCACTTTCATTTTTCACCCCCATTTCCTTTGTCGGTCATCCGTGATCCGCATCAACTCGACTATCGTCTTTAATCAAATTGTTTATGAAACTCTTATTAAAGTTCGCGGAAAAGGAAACAACTTCGGAAGTAACCTTTCGTTCTGTCGAAATTTTCATTTAAATAAAATAATAAAATCAATTAAACTCTCAAAAAACGCAGAGGATTCATTGAAAAAACTTGCCGTTTTCAGTCAAAAGAACAAGGAAACTGTTCCGTATTCTGTTATCTTAACAAAGAAAAACTCCCGTCTTGATTTTCCGGAGGCAGAAGAAATTAACTTTTGATAATTAAATTGTGACTCCGAGGTGTGTACCGAAGCGGACGAGGTTGTGTAGCGGGTTCGATCCCCGGCGGCCCCGGGCGGCGACACCGTCGTAATTGCTAAACAAACCGATGATAATTAGGTACATTTAAGTCCTATTAATAAATTAAACATCGAACCGCCGATTGACAAACTTTCCTGTTGAATCTTAATCACACTTTCCGAACCGACGTTTAACCATTACTCGTTGATCGGAAGTTGTAATGAATTGCTTGCTATGTTCATTTCATTATTCATTTTGTGTTCATTGCTCATCCTTTAACCCTAAATGGTGATACAAAATTATGTGTTAAAAACTTATTATAGGGAGAGTATGTATTTCCTTTATAGAGTTGACTGGAAGCTTTTGCAGTTCCGTAGAAGTATCTCGGCGCTAAAAACAGTTTTTTTGTGATTTATGTGGACAAGCGCATCGGAGTTATGAATTTCCCATATCAGAGTGAAAAAAACTTTTTCAGCACTGCTTCTTTCACAGCGAACATTACAAGTGTCTCGTACACGCCAGAATGTATTATTGCATAGTTTTGTGACAGCTTGTATTACCTTATATACACGACTAACACACCGGCGTGAGGTCCGGCTTCGAACGGAGTTTCTACATAACCTTCCTCTAATTTGCTATCAGCTCTCAGTTAGATTCGGAGAGCTGATAGCAAATTTTGAGTACGTATTTGAGGCAAGCTGACACCTTGTCATATAACTCTCCTATGACACTCCAACACGACACTCCAGACCAGGCTGATGAGATCTCTACATTTTATATAAGGTAAAAAAAAATCCAAAAATGTTGAGGCAATATGTATTTTTAACGTTATAGTTGAATGTTTAAGCAATATATAAAATGATAAGCAATATATAAAATAATTTAGTGAAGGTTTTAAAATTGCCAGGCGCGTGTATAAATAGTTTGCGAAAATTACTCGCAAACTATAAAAAATTTAGTTGTGGCAACTTGAAATACAGGATTTTTCATCATTAAACAGGCGAATTCCGAGATATCTAGAACCTTGTAATGTAAGCTCTCCTTACACCCCAATGCTAAACTGCCTTGCCTCAAGCCTACTCAAAAATTGCTACTCTCGGTTTATCACTTCAAAACGTCTGACAAGGACCAGCGAACGGGCGATTAGCGTTTCTTAACAGTGAAAACGAAAACAAAAGTTCAATCACCCGCACTTTGCAGTCAAGGAACTCGCGCCGCGGATGTAGACAGATTCGCAATCGTTAAGTTTTACGATCGCATTTATATGTAATTATACACGACATGTGACCCCGCGTGACCCCGACTGACCCCGCACGAGGTAGTTAAGTTTATGTGCTGTGTCCGGTACAGGCGACGTTTTATTCATCTGCGGTGGACTCTGTATGACCTGGAGACGAACTCCCAAACCGCGGCGTGTGACCACGAACACGAAGCATGTCGTGTGGTGGGCGGTGTGGTGGGTGGTGTCGTGGGCGGGGGAAACGCTCCCGACCATTTACTTGCTGACTGCTGAGCCTCTAGACTGGAAATCCGCTACAAATTTGTGTGCAATATAGCCTTAGGCCGATCAAGCAAGTGTAAACGAGATATGTTAAAGCCAATAGTTACTAGAAGAATTGAGTGCACAAACCATATTATTATTAAAATTTATTTAACTAAAACAATTGAAGACATAGGTGGAAGAAGCAGATATCTAACATTTTATAAACTCCTGGATTTTTGCGTTATTGGACGCTTTTGGACCCGAAAAATAAAACACATTTAATTATTAATACAAGTAACACATTAATAATTAGTATTAAGGGAAATATCTAAGTTTTATTATTTCATAGTTATATTTCATAATACTGCCGTCCTCAAGCTTAATTGCCGTTAACTAACTTCTGATCGATTTTGACATTTTGATGCCATCATAATCAGAAAAAAAATTACCAAATTTTTTCTAGCTTTCATAGTCATCAAATTATTAAAATTTATATTGCCGTTATGAAGTACCAAGCCCTTATAAAAATTGCCGAGTTTTTTGCTCATAACTCAAAAAGTACTTTTTGTACAAAGCGACATTTTAGCTTGAGGACGACAGGATAGCCCTGCCAGTTTGCAAGTATTTCTCATAATTTTACACCTTTCAAAATGAACGTTGCATTGTTTCAGACGAAATCTTGATAACAAGAAGCAGTTCCCGCTCCCGGTAAGTCCCGGTACACTGTGCATCGTTATAATTAAAAATAACGTTTTTCATTCGCTATACGAAAGAAACCAACTGCGACGTGATTTTGATTAATGTTGAGTGAAAAATGAAGAAAAAACTGATTAAGGATCTGCGAAAGCTATTGTTGCAAGATGTTTTCTGACGTCTGACGGGAACCACTGGATTTAATGTCACAATTTATGGTATCGAGTTCCATCTCGAGACCATTCAGAAGAGAATTATAAACTCCTGTGCTTGTTTTCACCAACCATCCCCTAACGCTAAGTGTCCCCTTCGGGGCCATTGAGTGCACCTTGTCTTTGAAGATTTTACCAACTTTTACGTCACATTAATCTATTAGGTCTTAGAACACACATGAGTTTTACCTAAAACGTATTTGGCTTATAAGATACAGGACAATCCGCTAAAGATCTTATAGCGTTAGGGCGGGCGGTTGGCGATAATGAGCACTAGTGATTTTTAATCTATTAACTCCTGACAGAAATTGATTTTTTTATTGTGTTTTTATCGAGGGAGGCTATGGGTTTTATAACAATGTTGTAAAAACGGGAAACTATAAATAAATATATAAACATTTGGCGCAAACAAAAATCACATAGACATCTAACTACAAGCAGAGTAGAAGCTTTTATTTGAGATCGAGTTAAGACAGAACGTTATTGATATTACATTTTACATTGTTGTTATAAGAAATTAGTTTATTGTTTAAATGAGACCCAAATACATTATAGAACGAGGATACGTCGGACGACGTATGTGTTAGACGTTAAATCAACACGGGCTTACGGCGCTAATGGCAGGATAAATATTATTCCCGGATAGATCGTCGAACTAATGGATACCGACTATAAACTGTCCCACAGACGGCCTTTTCACTCGCTAACAAACACACGTTTCTCAGAAGATAACCATTTAGAAGTCCACAAGACCGATACAGGCTACTTACTAATGTAACGTGATTCATAGTTTAAATTAACGTGTATCTAGGGAGACTATTCTGTCCTTCTGTGTAAACACTCACTATACATTAAGTTAATGAACGGTCGAATACTGAGAAATAAACTATTTGCTAAATCAATACATTAGAAGATTAACGAAAACAAAAGAACATTTCAGGTCTTTCCAAATTAGGTTACACAGTTGACAACGCTGGTGTTGGGTACGGTCTGTGCATTTCATAGATTAAAGACGATAGTGTAGGCATAAACTTTAATATACCTACGCCAATCAGCTGATCGCTAAGAGACCGTAAAATTGCGCACCCGCGTTAACCTTGATTGGCTAACTGTTCCCCAAAATTTCCCGTTTTCCTTGACATTTGTAAATTTTGAATATATGCTAAATTCTATCACTGAGACTAGACGTATTATTTCAACCTCCTAAAAATCACCATTTCTGTACTAAAAAATCAGTACAAAAATCACTTACGTCACAAAAAACGTTGCTTCTAAGCACTGGCTGCAACAGCTGGTTTTCAGAAAACGATTTTTAAGTGCCAATTAAAGGTAATGTAAACATAATTGAAAAGTAACTAACGTTAACTTAACTATTAAATATATAATATATTTAAAATCATGAAATGAAGAGTTTTTCAAACTATACGTACCTGCCTATAATGTGCATAAAATTATTATTTTGCGATGTGAAAGAATCAAAATAAACTTCAGTACTTATACTAAAAATTACCATAAGTACAACTCAAATGCGACTAGCTTCATACATATATTACGTTGAGTTAAAAACTACCAGTGGTACAGTCGACTTATCTTTATGCGTTCGGGAAGGTGAGCGGCCATTACTCTGACAATAAAACTGCAACTTCAAGTTGTCTGGCCGCGCGCCAGCAGAACTGTCCAGCGGCTAATGTGCGACCGCAAGGAAGTGGCCAGCAGATAGCAATTGTCAGCTGAACTTCGCCATCATTCTGGCCTACTTACTGGGCCTAAGTGCCGATTTACATCTGATAAAGTAGCGACTTAACTTGCGCCATCGGCGAGATTACTTAGTTTCGACGTTTGAACAATAAAATCGAGTTAAGTTGTAAGTTGTTAACTAAACTGACTTATATACAACACGATCCTATATTTTGGCAAGTAAAGTGCGAAATGCCCCCGCGTCTCCCGAACCCCGTCAACTTATATCGCCACTCGCCTAACCTGAGCTTAGTACAGTTCATTTCATAATATTTAGTTTATCGTCATTTTTAATGTAATAGGTATTTAGTTTAGAAAAAATATTTAATAGTTTTGTAGACAGCTGGGCCATTTATGGTGACTTATCATATGTCTGTTGTTTCTATGTTGGTTTTACTTATAACTGAAATTTTTTGTCTCTTACTTATAACTGGTTTACCACTGCATTTAACTAAATGTAAACCGGTCCTAATGTCTGTATAAAGTAGATAAATAGTTAATAAAATTTTAACTTAATTTTAAGTGACTTAACTTGCTACTTGCTTCTAATTTTTGTGTTTAAATGAAGTCATTAACTTAAAATTTAGTTACCTACTTAATACGTGTAAAAGAGACATAAATAAGCCACTTAACAGGCCGGCGCTGCTAAAAGATAAGTCGCCAGAATTACCGCAATACTAAAACAATAACTTATAATATCGCGGCTAATGGTGATGTCGAAAAGTTTTTAGCGTTTTCCGCCGTTTTTTTTATAAACCCATTACGGCGTTTTTTGTTTCGCGAAGGCTTAATGGATCGCTATGAAATATATTGTAGTGCGGGCACATTTCGTGATTAATATATACGTTACCGCGAACCTGCCGATGAACAAACCACATGTGGTCGCTCTTTGTGTCAACGTGTAATTGAATTTAAAAACGATGCGGAAATACGGCCGACAAAAGCTTAAGAGGCTTCTTCACTTATATATGCTATCCGGAACTTATTTGACAGATAGTCATAGACACACTGACAGTCATCGTTTATTTGGTAGATAAGTTTTGGACAGCCTATCAGAAAGTTTTGAAACAGGCTCATTAGTATCATGGACCCGGATATGAGTGAATGTATGGTCATTGTTTTTTATGGAATTTTGGGGGCAAGCGAGCAGACAGGTTACCTGATGTCGCGAGTATGTTGCCGGCCTATTATCATGAGGGAACAGGCTAAGGGAAGCGGGAATAGGGATAGGGAATGAGGTTTTAGGAAGTTGGGTGTCCGGTAAACTCACTCGCTGGCTGAAATACAGTACAAGTCACAACGCTGATTTGGCCCGGTTTTCTATGAATTATAATAATAATAACATTTATTGATATTCCAAAAAACTTATATCTAAGTCACAGTATTTCAGGAGATGCAGTTTTCAAACAATTGGTATAAACTTGGGATTTAGAAAAAAGAATTAATTATGTGGCACAGTTATGTTGATGTGTGACTTCGAAACTATTACAATGTAATACCGGAGTCAGCGACCCTACAAAACATCATCTATCATTTTTTTAGGTTATAAATAAATTTGCTACAGTTTTATGGACATGAATTAAAAAGAAATAATATATATGCAATCATTTGTTAGGGAGGTTAAATAATTGTGTGTACGTGAGGGTGTATGTGGTAAATCAAGAAGATTATTTTGTTTATTATTCTGCGTCGTAATCAATCTTGTATTGTCATTATGGTTGTCACATGAGCTCACATAACACCGAGCTGCTCTGTCTTCGCACGGAATTTGTCGGCGCGGCGCGCGACGTATGCGAACGACCGACTTAATTGAAACCCCTAATGAACTTAAAGTTGTGCTTAAATCATCATCATCATCATCGACTATGGAGCTTAACTGTTTTATTTTATTCTGTAACTACGCCATGCCTGTCGCCCTGTGGTCGAAATTCGACCATATTTCAATCCATCGTGTAGAGGACGTGCTTTTAAAATATAATAATCTATTCTCAATTTAATCACACACTTTAATTTGGCATAAAGGTCCCAGTTACCAGGCCATTAAAATATAAAAAATCACAGACTTCAACCACAAACAAAAAAGTATTTCGTGTATGATCATCGTGTCTTGTCAAAATATTGTAGTGTGCGTGCTGTAGTGTGCGTGCTGTAGTGTGCGTAGCGTTTTATTTATTAAAAGTGTGTAAGATTAAAGCACATTTTAAAATAACATTAGGTGATGACTGATTTGAACGTATTAAGATACGTAGGTAACTAAATTTAACTTAATTTCAAGTTATTAACTTCATGTAAACACAAAGTATTGTGATAAGTGGCAAGCTAAAAATTAAGTTAAAATTTAGTTAACTTAAAAGACTTAAAATTAAGTTAACTACTTATCTACTTGATACGTGTAAACCATACATCACAGATAGACAGACATAAAGCGTAATTATGACATTATTTTATAAGTAATCTCCAGCCACACGCTGTAAACATAAAATGAATAAAATTAGCAATGTAGGCACAGAGTGTTGGCAAGAATCTTGGCCTTATTTATTATACATATAGTCTTGTCAGTAAGAGATATCTAAACACAGAAAAAGGTTTTCACTCGAGCAAGTTAGGGAGTCGTTGAAGCGAATGTGTGTATTGGGGAGGGTATCTGGCGTGTAATGAACGCCGAGCCCGCGGAATACTGATGTACCGGGGTCGGGGGTGGATTGCGACTACTGGAGGATTAGGACCGATACATACTAGCGGAAAACGTAGCACACCCCAAAACATTTGTTGCGCACATTTCTATACAGACCGCGACTAACAACTGAGTGTTTTCATCACTAGAATCTGTATTGTGACGTAGTCATTTTGCTGTTGTCAATCGCAGTTTTCTGACAAAGGGTTATAGAGACTTCGCTCGAGATTGGCGTTATGGTTCATTAACCCTCTGTCAAATTTCTATACAAACCGCGAACAACAAAGTGACAACACACCACCTTGTTTACGATCGCGTTTTGTATGGAAATGTAAATTTTTTTATTAGATGGTTAATTGATCGCCTAAAGTGATCGAAAGCACTTAAAAGTACTTTATTATCATAAAAATATACAATCTATACATCTATACATTATATCAAAACAGTAAAATTGGAGTGTCTCTACGTTTAATATTTTTACAAAATAATCAATGTGGGGGTGCTACGGAACAGTCATAGAACACATATCGAAAAAAAAGTTGTCTGTTTGTACGTGCTAATCTCCGGAACTACTGAACAGATTTGAATAAATCTTTTTTGTTTAATAGCTATTAGGTATGGACAACATATAGAATACTTTTTATCCCGGGAAAATATAACTAATTTAACACAATATACAACAGCCTTAACTTGGACCAAGCTCGGCAGTGTTGGCACAACTAGCAGGTTACCTACGCCGGTCTTCCGCTTGCCCCATCCCGAGATCTCACAGCCGCGGCCGTCACAAGTGGTACATGCTACAATAATAACAATTTAAAATATATATTTCAGGTAAGCATAATATTATTTATTAAAATACAAAACATAAAAACGTAGCTATAAATTATTATAATGACAATGACAATTTTAAATTACAATATATCCATCATAAATGATTAACGAATATTATTAAGCAATAATATAATATATTATGAATAGTGGAGCATATGATTTAAAATATAATTTCAAGTTATTTTCAATTACTTTGTCTCGCTTTGTTGACAGGGCGTCAATATGAACTGACCCTTAGCCCGCGGTAACTGTTTGGGATAGCTCTGATCTCGGACCGAATCGCTTTATTGGGCTCACTTCAATAGATATACTTAGGAAATGAACTAAATGTTTTAGGAGGTAGGCCGACTATTGATTTAGACAGTAAGTTTATTAGGTATTTGCTAAATTATAGTTTTTGCTAAATTTATTTTTTGTGTTCCACACGGTACATAGTTGATAACGCGGTGCACACAATAGGGAACATGCATGATTTTTTTATTTCTTCAAATAAATCTATCGTTATTGAAAAACGATGTAGTCCAATCAGTTTTTTGATAAAAATGAAAACAACAAAGTTAACAAGCCTTTAAAATAGTCAGAAAGAGAGATCCGATATTGATCGTGACGTCAAAGTCTATAAGCTGCATACCAAATTCATATTAAATAACGTTTTGAGAGAAAGAGATAGGTAGAAAACTTACATCGCTAATATCTTATTTCAACAGAAATAACTTTTTGTCATTCTGTATATCTTTTAGCCCACTATCATAATAATATTTTGCATTCAATAAATTTTGTCCGTTGCGAAAAAATTCGTTTATCCGCTTGAACCGTTCATTATTTCGAGACAGAATCCATCATAGATGATTAATGAACATTATATTCCTATATTCTTCTTCGGATTCAAAGCATGCCAAATTTCAGCAAAACGGTTCTTCGGTTTGTCGGTCGGTCACAGACGGACAGACATGCACATTTTCGCATCTATAATATTAGTAATGGAAGTATGGATGTGGATTTATCCCCGAAGAAGATAATAAATCCTTAAATAACATTTATAGAGAAAATACTAAGGGCCCGTTTTGCCGCTTACTGATAAGTATCGGATAGTCTCCCCACAACTTTTCTTAACAATGTTGTATGGGGAATCTATCTATCTATCAATAAAGTTGTGGGCAGCCTACCAGAAACTTTATCAGTATGCGGTGAACCAGGTCCCAACAGTTTTATGATTTTCGCCTTTTAAACGTCAAACCTTTGTGATAGGACAAGTTAAATCTGTAAAGTTCGATGCACGTATATCACGCGTATGATCACGTATCACATATTTCACATCGCATCAATCACACGACAGGCGGCGGGCGGGTGTCGACGCGGATGACTTCAATCACACCGAAGTCCGGACCAGCTTTGATAAAGTACCGGGATCACACGCGCCACTCGTATGAGATTTTGACAACGGCAAACTTGTTCACCTTGTGATACGTCATCATCATTAAACCTTGTGTAAGGTGGCTTTAAAGAAATGTTACACGAGGCAAATACGTTATACCATCTGTCAAAAACTATTATAGGAAAAGGACCAGAACATACCAGATACCCGCTTTGTTTAACAAAATTAGTTTTCTTAGAGATGATAATGAAAAAACACGTGCCAAAGTAAAAAAGAAATTAAAAAATATTTTGTTAAAAAATCTCAACGCATTTTTTACTCTAAAATATTATAAAAGTCAATAAGAAATATTACTTTTATCATAGAGAAATTGGTCTATGCTTATATAAAAAAATATTATAGTTATAAATATGTACACTATATTTATAAATTTTGCTTTACGTTATTTTTACATTATTTTGTAAAAGGTTGGCATTTGTATTGAGAGGTTATTAAGAAATTAGAAATGTTGTTTATATATAACTAAGCTCAGCAAATTTATCGCAAACAAACTGTCGAGCAGTTTGGAGTTGTATTATGTATTAAACAAAAATGTAATTTTTTATGAATAAAATACAATAAAAAAAGAAATTAATTCATATCAAGTTTGATGGATCTACGTCATTTGGTCGGGATAAACTGAGAGCTGGTAGCAATTTTCGAGTCGGTTTTTGAGGCAATCTGAAACCTTGTAATGTATCTCTCCTATTACACGCCAATACGGAACTGCAGACCTGGCTCGTGAGAAGCAGGGCTAAAAAAACTAAAAAAAAAATTCCAAAAATATACATCGGAATCTGGGTGATGAAAAATCCTGTATTGCCACAAATATATTTTTATAGTTTGCAAGCAATTTTTGCAAACTATTTTTGCACGCGCCTGGCAATGTTAAGAGGAAACACTCGGGCAGTTTTTCAATACAAACATGTCTCCTGTTTCCTCCCTGGATAATGCCGATAGAGTTATAATTTTTTAAATTCAAATTAGTGGCTACTATTAGGATGTCCAAGTTTTTTTTATAATTTAATTACTAAAAGAGACATGAACGTTAGAAAACCTGAAAAAAATTGCCAGATTTTTCGCTGTGTTTAAACATCCAGAAAACATATTTGGTTAAATTATACAAAAAAGGAACAGAGCTTAAGCCTTTCATTAAGCCGGTAAAGTTTTGGAGAAGGTTTGAGGGGACAATGCATCGTTGATTTCTTGTTCTCTTAAAGGGTTTTTTCAATCCAAGATCGGTTGTCTCTATCGCGCTCTGCGGCTTCCCCGACTTGTGGTTGGAGACAGCAATAAATATTACAAATACCTATTTTTCATTTCTCTAGCCGCTGGTGTATCCTCTTAAAATCCCCACTAAATCATCTGGCATCTGGCAAATATATTTTTGGGAAAAAAAAATTATGATTTTAGTCCATTTATCTAGGAAGGATATAGGCTATATGAGTATAACATCACGCTATGGTTGACGTTTTTAATTTGTCAGTGCCAAAAAACTTACTTCTTTATTGGTTATATGCTCGAAGTTGCGGGCTGAAGCTATTAAAAATGACATGACCAACGTTCATCGCCGATCTAGAGCCTGCAATAGGTAATGCCAGAACTGCGTAGATATAAAAATATTTCGAGACTGTTTACACTTTAGAGGAATAAAGGAATTGTTGAACCGTCATAAGCTCGTTAATCTTGGCGTGTGGCGTGTTGTAAACATCTCTGGATATTTCAACAAACCGTTAGTTGGGGATGTTTACATTAGTAGATGTTTGTGCACCAGCCGCAGTGAGCCAGGTGGGAGCGGCCAGTCCACGCCTCAACGCTTTGTCTATTTCAGATTTTACCGAAGGAAATGCACTGTTTAAGTTTACTTGCTATAATTAGCGCAATGGTTTTCCTTTTGAGAGGGCGATAAAAGCAAAATTGACTATTGCATAATTCCGTTGTATACTTGATAATAAGCTACGAATCGTTTCATTTTTTAAACATAGATACTACATTATATTTATGAGCTTCTGTAATAACGAAAACACGATAGCTTAAAATTTTCTCGATAATAAAAATCACAAAGATGCTTTTAATTTTTACGCATATTTCTTCGTTTCGCAAAACGCAATTCTGTTACGGAGTTCCTGTTCCTTTTTTTTTTAATTTTGTATATTTATCAAGTTATTAAGAAAAAACTGCTTTCGCGGCGATTCCGCGTCGTTCTGTTTTAATATTAAAAAAAAACAAATTTATTTTTATTTCAAATTGAAAATTTTAAAAATATTTTTTTTTAAATAAAGGAAACTCGCATGTAAGGCCCTTAAGACGTGCCCCTCCAGAGGGGTACTTACAGCTTAATACTGTCAAACGCGATCGCAACAGGCCTGGTTGAACCTTGCATTTATTTATTGGTTAGTCGACCTCCGATTATAGAAAAGGTGAATTGATTCAAAACTATAGACGTTTTACAAGAAAAGCATGACGACCACAGACTGCAAAAACAACAGAAGTAATGAAATACGTGACTCCATCAATCCCGGCTTAGTATTCCACGCCGATATTCAAAACCTCCGGCTAGACGTACTTCAGACGAACTTTATATTAAACTTTTCCAATTTTTCGGTGCAATTCTCTTGCAATGTTCTTCATTAGTATATGATTAGATTTTAAATTGAACGGTGCGAAATATAAACGGTTTTATAAGAGTTTATACTTTATTTGTCGGTATAAACTTTTGCTGCGGAAAATCATATTACGTTATTGAGCTAGAAAACAAAAATTCAAAGCGTACAATCTCAGCTTACTGATGTAATACGTGAAATAGACAGAAGGCAATTTTAGCGGAAAACTTTGTATCCCTTTTTACGAAAGACGCGTAGATGTAAAAGCACGAAATTTCTTCCAGTTATTGTTGATATGGAGGAGGAGCGTGGAATACCAGTATTATTTTAAAATATGCTTTTATTTTTGATATTTAAAAAAAATACAACGCTACAATATTTTGACATGACACGATGATAATACAAATACACTTTTGTTTATGGTTTAAGTCTGTAATTTTTGTTATAAAATTTTATGGACTGGTAACGAGACCTCGATATCAAATTAAAGTCTGTGATCGAATTAAGAATAGATTACATTTTTATAGCTCACTCTCTACATGATGGACTTAAGTATTTCTTCTTTATTGTCGAATTTCGACCACAGGGCGACCTCTAGTATTTTGAAATCCACAAGTTCAACGAAATCCTATGATGAAACAGTCGGAATTTTTCACAATATTTACGGTGCGGTGCGCTATCTCTCAAAGTTATGTGTTTTTGATGGCTGCACGTGATGTAAAGCCCCCGATTTATTTACGAGCGGGCCGGCGCCGGCGTCAATCCCGATACTGCCCGATACTGGCCGATACTGGCCGATATCGCCCGATACCGCTCGAGGTCACTAAAGACCCGATATTGTTCGATATCTCCCGATTCACCGCGCACCGAAACCCGTCACAAATACCTGTTGTTTTGCAGACAACGTCCGCTATGAATATCAGATTGTCAGAACGGTTCTCGCGTTTTCCGTGTTATAAACCGTTCAGAACAAATGCCAGCTTTCATATTGTTCGCCCGCTCGTGCTGAATCTGTAATGCAGATTTGAGAATGACAACGAAAATATTCTGCTATTTTCACGAAATACGGTTTCAACATTTACAATGATAATATTGTTAGCAGAGTACACATAATCATAGAGTGTGCCGACTTTAAACGAACAATCAGATCGTCGCAAGTACTTCTGTTAGCGGACGTCGAATTCCAAGGAAACTGTAAGTCACCCCGCTTGCTGGCGGGTAACCAAAATATGTCATTTTCATAAATACCTAATTAAAAACGAATGTTATAATTTCTAACTATTTTGATCGCATAGGGATATAAAATATAAGCTCCTTTTGATACTTTATTCTGTGCTCCTTTTCACATGCATGCGTTTGCCGTACGGACACCCGGCCGAGTAAAGTATATGACTGCTTTACTCAGCCGGTTGTCCGTGCGGCACTATTAGGTGTAACTCTTCTATGGTATTACAAACTATAGAGATTTTAATAGTCCGGCGACCGTGTATCACCCGCGCTTACATACTATACACTTTTAATTGAGAATCAATAGGATCTGCTATTTTTTTCTAGAAATTTCATATTTATATAAGCACGTTTAAAATATGTATATTAATTACGTAATGCATAAATTAAGTAATAATTTCATATTTTGTTAGTAGTACGAGTTTTGTCGTATTACGTCAAACGACACTATGAACATCGCTTCTGGGATGGTCTACAACAATTTATTCTTAAACGTCACATGGTTGTTATATTCGACAGACCTAACATAAGCGGCAGATAAAGTATACGAGTATTATGAGAGACAAGAGGCTATAATAACAATAATATAGGCTGTACGAGTCACTCACCCGTATGATAATAAGTTCCGCATGAAATCCTCACAATAAACATAATTTTCATAGCCATTCAAATTGGGATCGTAAAGTTGACCCACATAAGATACAGCTCGTAAAATATTGTCATAAATGATGTCTCGAGTGAGTTCTACTGCATTTTAATTTACTCAAATGTCCCACTGGTTCCAATTTAAAATTCACACTGTTAATAACACTAACGACGGAACTCCTCAGAGCAGACCGATTAAGAGAACGTTCAAACTTCAAAGAAGCAAACGAAACAACACATCATCCGTGAAGTTTTGTATAACATTGAATTATGTAACGAGAGCCATAAGGCTGCAATTTACGTGCGGCAATTTTCATCTCGCAGCTTATAAAAATGATAAATGTGGTTGTGGTTTTCTTTGATTCCTGGAGTCGTGCCGTTTTAATTAGCGAGTGTATCTCCCGGGAGCTCGCCGGTATAACTTGGTACCGCAATCCGGCGGCCGCACACATACTCGGCGCTACATACTGTGAGTCAGGGGCTTTATCACTTGAGCCATAACATTCAAGTGTAAAGAATTAGATATATTCTACAATTCGCAACTTCAATTTTAAAAGACAACCAAAAGGAGGTCCCATATTCAGCTATAATATTATTTTTATCGAGGGTTGTTTTAAGCTGAAGGTTGTGTGTGTCCCCAGTTAGTTAGTGTGCGGAATTATAGCTACCCAATGAAGCTATTTTTGCTTATTATTTTTTTTAAAAATATTCAGGGGGCAAGCGAGCGGATGGGACGGGACGGGGACCTGATGGAAAGCAACTGTCGTCGCCCATGGACACTCGTAACATCCGACGAGTCGCAAATGAGTTGTTTGCCTTTATGAGGGACTAGGGAATGGGAATAGGGATAGGGGAATTAGGAAAGTTGGGTCACCGGTAAACTCACTCACTCAAACACCGCACAATGCCGTTTCTCGACAGTTTTCTGTAAGGCCGTTGTATCACTCCAGTCGAGCCAGTCCATGCGTGCCGAAGCGTGGCTCTCCCACGGCAAGTCTAAAGTTTTGTTTAGTCTTATTTTTAATGTGTAACTTACCATAAACATCCATACTAATGCTGTTAATGCGAAAGTGTGTCTGTCTGTCTCTTACCTCTTCACACCCAAACCGCTGAACCAATTGAAGGGACCCCACTGGGGAAGGATATAGAATACTTGCTATACCCGAAAAATGTACGGTTCCCGCGTGACGAAGTTTTGCGCAACGCAGTAGTGAACATCATCTAATGTTTAATAAAAATCAGTAAAGTCATTTATTTCTTCTCGTCCAGTACAATAACTTCATATCCAGTTTTCTACAGTTACTAAGAAAAAAAATATTATCATTTTTTTTTGTCTACTGAAATGTAGCCTTTTTTAAGATACGAGGTTGAGGCAGTAAGGCATCGATATGTTATGTGTCGTACGTCTCGTTCTTGCGTCAGTGCGAAGGCTAATATATTCGTCATCCAATATGCGGAGAGTGTTGTAGATGAAAGTATATGCACTCAACAAGTGGGTAATCAGATGGAGTACGTTTTACGACTGGCCTGACCTCTCCTTGTATCAATACTGAATGTGTGTTGTGTGTACATTTCGTCAAAACTTTTGCATTTAAGACTAAGGCCGCCATAATGCCCCTGATAACAAACTCTTTGAACGAGTTTCGCTTGTGCGGAACGTATTACTTAAACTATATTCGGTTCATAACATATTAAATTAATAATAAGGTTCTTTATAATTTATACTACAGTATTGAAATTTTAATCTATTATAATTTACATAATAGAGTTTTGTCGCATAAAGTGGTTATACCGGTATCGTGCTCACAAATATAATAGACACAAAACTTTCCCACCAAATAATTGGAAAGATTCAAGCCATAAAGAGGTCCCTAAACTTTAAAAACCCTTTTTTATAACATAGGTAAGTGGCTGAGCGTTATGGAAAAACTTTATCTAAGAAATTGAGAATCTCCGCTTTAATATCTGCCACTATCTTCTATAAATGATCCTAATCTAGTTTTATAGGGTGCCAGTTTGTGAAGGTTTCTTTTGTTCCCACCCCGTCGTCAGATTGTTTCTGCGCGGTCCCGACTAAATTGTTAACATTTCGAACTTAGTTTGAAAGTATTAATTGAAAACTGAAATTAGTTTAAGTACCGTTTGACTACGAAACATGCTGATGACATTGAGGCGTAGAGCTAACTATCTAGAAATGAATTTACAGGAAATTTTTATATTTGTTTTGAAATTTAGGTCGCCATTACACGGCACGAAAGTCGTTATCAATTATCAAAATGTGTATGAAATATCAGAATATCAATGCAGCAGATTCGCTGCTTATGCTGAGCTGGGGTCCATTTTTGATGTCATACAATATAATAAGTACTTTGTCTATATGTGCGTTGATATTGTGTTGTGTGATTGATGATATGAAAATAAACTTATTCTTATTCTTAAAATCCGTTGAGCTTATATCAAGTATCAGGAAGTTTGTACAGTCGTCTGGTGTACAGAACCCTTCAGCTGTCTGCACTCATGATATATATTACCTATTACATACATATAATAAAACAGTAAAATTGGAGTGTCTGTACATTTAATATTTTTGCAAAATAATGCTAAAGAACAGTAATAAAACACATATCGACAAAAAAGTTGTTCGTTTGTCTGATTATCTGTTACGGATCTGGACGGATCTGAATAAATCTTTTTTTGTTTAATAGCTATTAGGTCTGGGCAACATATAGGATAATTTTATGCCGGGAAAATGTACGGTTCCCGAGTGATATTAAAAATTTTTGCGCAACGAAGTTGCGGCAACTGGTTATTGCATAATTAGATGATCCCCGCTCCTGCGTTGCGCCAAAATTCGTTTTTCGCGCCGGAACCGTACATTTTTCCGAAGAAAAATGTATCCTATGTATTTGTGATGTGAATGTGTTTTGTAAATGTAAATGTATTTGTATGCAGCGAGATACTTTTTATTCCGATTAATTGCCCTCTAGCGCTGAATAATTTATAAATATCTTCATTTTACACGGGCAGATCCAGGGGTCAAAATCCTGTTTGAAAAAAATGCTTTACATTTAAATTTATAGTATTTATTATATATTATAGTAGCGACCTGCCCCGGCTTCGCATTTATTTTCTTTTTATTTAAGCTCTTTGAAAAAAAATGTGGCGGCTATCATTCATTTTAATACCAATTACAATTTGTCCGATTTTATTCCAATCGGACAATTGTCCAATTGTCCGATTGGAATAAAATAAAAATTAATTTATAGCTATTGAAACAATCTTGCTCAATAAATAAATTATTTGCATAAGGATTAGTATTTGACGATATTGTGATCAATAAACATAGGCTAATAATTTTAATTACTTTTATTCCATGGAAAATGGTTTTAATGGCTAAAATATAAATGTTTGGTTTATACTATCGCGGACTTTTTTGTAGGCATTATTGAGTTCTACAACTTTTATATAGAAATCAACCGTACATATCTAACCATTTAGGTTCGCTAACGTACGATACGTTCGCGAGAATCGTTAACGTTCGGTAGTTTTTTCGACGACTTACTCCACAATTTTCACTACCACGAAAAATCCTACCTATTTTGTGGGATAAAATACGGATTCAGAAGAATCCTTCT
Source organism: Cyclargus thomasi (assembly GCA_026546445.1). Lineage (NCBI taxonomy): Eukaryota > Metazoa > Arthropoda > Insecta > Lepidoptera > Lycaenidae > Cyclargus > Cyclargus thomasi. The sequence continues at coordinate 1,111 of JAOTAV010007602.1, read as the reverse complement.
TAGTAATGATAAAAGAAATTTTAAAATCGGTCCAGTAGTTTCTGAACCTATTCGATACAAACAAACAAAAGTACAAAAATTCAATACTACAAAGGTTTCCTCTTTATAATATTAGTATAGATAAGTAATATAAAAGGATTAATTCTTATCTATTTTAATTCCCTCAAAAAGGCCGGCAACGCACTTGCAACTCTTCGGATGCCACGAGTGTCCATGAGAGACGGCAGTTGCTTTACATATATATATATATATATATATATAAAATACTGCGTCACCTTTTCAATCACGTACGATACCTCGACGTGCTACCTAAGCCGGCTTTATACAGGCTGTATCAAACGTAAGTGATAAAATAATAATAATAAGGTATCAACTTTTTTTTCCGCCCATGTAGGTCGAGTAGGGTATCAAAATTAAGGGCTTTAAATAGCCATTCTAGAAATATACGTAACCAGATGTTTCAATTGCAATGATTCCTGCAGTCGGGTTTTGTGTTCTTGAACATTGAGCTTGTTATTTTCATAAAGATCCTCAAAATTTGTCACCCTTTACCGATGATTCTAGGTTTTTATCATTATGGATCTAATGTTTAAAGAAGACCATTTTATAAAATGACTACCCGAACAAAAAATGTAAGCGTAGCCAGGACGGAGGATTTTATTTCGGGCGGTGTTCGGTAATGAGCGAGTATTTGCTGACTCGACACTCTTAAGGATTACAATTCGTATTTCGTGGTTCATCGCTCCACGGGTTTTTGTCTGGGGGTGCTCTATTTTTATGTACTTTTTTATGAAATTAGGAGGCAAGCGAGAAAACGGGTCACCTGATGGGAAGTAACTACCGTCGGTAACATAAAAAGCGTTGAAAGTGCCTCCGCTAAACTCACTCGCTGGATGAAACACAACGCTGTTAAACTCCAGTTTTCTGTGGGACCGGTATTTTTCCAGACGAGCCGGCCCATGTACGCCGAAGCATGGCTCTCCGTCGGAAATAGTAAAGTATAAAATCAAAATCTTTTTATTCAAAGTACTTAAATACTTTAAGTACACTTTCTGAACGTCGAGACTACGGCGCCTACCACCGGTTCGGGAACTAACCCGGCGAGAAGAAC